>VZTM01041590.1:52995-81874 GCA_013400555.1 Jacana jacana | reverse complement strand
CAATCACCTCCTTGCTTCTGCTGGTCACACTATTTTTAATGCAAGCCAGGATGCCAAAAGTCCATGCAGGTCAGATTGCACAGGGCAGAATGGAGCTCCACAACAGTTGCTCCAACCCCTCCAAGTACCAGAACCTGAGCTATAATAAAAGCTTTCCAACTATTTTTCATTAAGTTTATTTTGTGGGAGGATACGGACAAAGACTTACTTGGCAAGACAGTGTTCCTTCTCCAATGCCTCCCCATTAGGGCTGCCAGTTTAAATCACAGTCCACCATTTCAAGCTTGCCTAAAACAGGGTAACTTAAGGAAAGGACTCAGACTCTCACCCACAGGATCTATGCCATGGGACATGCTACAAGTAAAAATGACTACAGCAGTCTTCACTGCAGAGAAAAGGAAATACTTGCATGGCCCCTAAGTACAGTCTGGAGACATGGGATAACTGAGAATTCCTACCAAAAAAGGAAAAATTCAGCAGAGGCTGTAGTAGTCCTGGCTGGCCACTACCCATGAGGTAACCATGTTCCTTGGCAATCCACATGAGAAGAAACTTTATCACAGCTCAGGACTACGGGACAGAACTCTGAGAAAAGGACATTTTGTTTTTAGATGTTTTCCCCTTCGATGCACTGAATGAGAGGAAAAAATACCCAACAAACCCCCAAGTTCTGATGAGAAAGATAAATTCTCAAAAACAGTGACAGGCGCCAGTACAGATACTGGAGGAAAAACGCCACTAAGATCCGATTAGCCCAGTGAATCAGCGCTGCGGACAGTATCTCTAAACCAAACTACTCTTCCCTTTTCCCCTCCCACACTCTTCTTCCCACCACTGCAAAGCTTTCCCAGCCCACAGCCCCTCTGCCCATCGCTCACACACACAAACCCTGACCAGGGACCTGATGCCATCTAAGTTGGCTCACGCAATGCCCACCGTTGATGCTGATGAAGTTAATACTTGTGGAGGCACTAAGCCCTCCGATGCAGCCAGAAGTAGACAGGCATATTAGATCTGGAGAACTTATATGAGATTCGGTCACAGATGGGCAGATGTACTTCAAGCACCTTCCATCAGTGGAAGCAAGAGAGGACAGCAGCATGCAAGTGGGACAGATTGTCCCTGCTCCCAGCCAGCATCCCTGGGAATGGCACAATGGCTGTGAAGGGCATTGAGGGGATACTGCTCTTCCACAGCACCAGAATTGTTCCTTTTCTTCTAGGCAATGAATAACAGCCACAGTGAGAGTCACGGTAGTGAAGGGAACAGCAGCTGTAAGAGGAAAAATTATCTCCAGAATAACTGATTGCGGTCAAAGAGCGAAGAGGCAGGAAGAGGAGTGGCAGGAGGATCCTGTCCTGAGCTGACAGAGGAATTCAGTCAGGTTTTAGCTATTTACAATCCCCCTGCTAATTAACTAGCAGGCCTTTCAGTGACTCTTCCCAGCAGTGAGACAATTACCATACGACTGACTGTAAGCAGCGTAGCATCCCTCCTGGGCCAGCAAGACCAAGTCATAGTTTCCAGACCAAACAGGTACCATTTTGTTCTCCCCAAACCCAGGAAACAAATCCTGGAGCAGATGAATTCCACAGCCTTGCCAAACCACTGGCAGCAACTTTGCCATGTAAGCATCAAGCCAGGCTCCCCTTGCCAAGCTGCGAGAGAGCTGTGCAAGCTCCCGGCCACAGAGCGAGCCGAGTGCCGCTAAGCACAGCAGCTCTCCCAGGCCTCTTTCTTCTCTGTTCTGGGGCCAGTATCAGCAATATCTCTATGGAAATAAGCTTTAATAGTTGCTCTGGATCCAGCAGGAGGAGCTGGCTAAACACACATTTTTGTCTTAATGTAGGGCCTAAATAAACAGTCAAATAAGAACTCAATTTAAAAAATCCTGTAGTCCAAAGGATTCCCTCAATTCTCTGTATTCTCTTTTATTCCCATGGCAACTGATATGGTAAGTCTGATCTGCAGCCCAAGTATTTTCTCCCGCTTACTTTTCTAGAATAACTGGAAACACATACACATAAACATACATACAAATTTGAGGTTGGCTTGTACATTTTTTGCAAATACTGTAACATCCTTCTCCTAAATAACTGGTGAAAACTTACTGCATTCTTTAAATACGCACATCAGCCCCACTGATGTGCCAGCAGAACATCTATATTGCTGGGGGATCCAGAGCTACCCACGGCTGGCTGTGGTACAGCCGATGCCTGCAGGGCAGGGCTCAGTTAGCTCTCAGCTTTCAGCCACGGCAGAACCCATTCACACAGACACTGGTGCACAGACTGGTTGCCCACACTGACCCAGCAGTAGCCTGGCTACTTCTACACACTGAGTGCAATGCCAGCAGAGTTCAGCCAAATGTCACTGCCACCAGCTTTCCCAATGTTCATCCTCCTTTAAGGCCTTGCTGCCACAGCCGTGCCATTTGGTGGGAACATCAGCTTCTCCTTACCCACAAATTGGGTTCTGGTCTTGTGACTAATGAAGGCCAGGTTCAGACGCAACTCACTTGCCACTTAGGAGCTGGAAGCAAATGGAAAAACCCTCACTTTAATTTTTTGGTTTAAACAGAGATGTATAAAACCCACTGTTTCAGTTTTGGGTTCTTAAGTTCTTGTCATCTGCTGGCAAAACTGAGTGCTCTGGAAACCCTGCCTCACAGTAGTACAGAGCTGGCAGGACCAGATCATTATTTGACACACCTCCTAATACGTTTAGCAGGGTTTGGGTAACTTTTCAAAGTGCCCATAGCCTTGTCACCAAAATACACATTTCCTGAGACCCTTTTAAAACTCTGTAGAATATTTTGAGCCTCAGCACACCTCCAGCCCTTAATGCAAGATCCACATCCGTTAAACAACAATAAAACAGCTCGCTCCGGAGTTGTGGGCATGCTCTTTCAGAGGCGAGCAGTAAGGACTCTGCAAAATTGTCAGATGCGTGCACCTGCTTATGTGTGGATATTTTGTTCCATATTTTTGTAGTAGGAATAGAACCCTGAGGTTTTACCTGACAGCTTCTTACAATCCAGCCAGTGTAAGGTATAATACAGTCTTTTTTTCCCCTTGCTTCTCAGATCTCAGGAGCGTGTGCCAAAAGACTGTCAACTTGTTAAAAGTACATTAATGCAAATTCCAGAGCTTTCAGTTATGTTTATGCTAATAGAAAGCCTCCCGCTCTGTGACAGGCCCAAGTGAAGAGTCAGTAACAGGAAAATTAATTCCAGCTGTTGAAATTGATTTAAAACTAGCTTATTCATAATAATAATAATAAGGGGAAAAAAAAAGAATTCCTGAAATAAAAATAAAAAAGGGAAATACAGAAAGCACAAAATCATGTTTACTGCATGAAAGCAGAAAGGGTTCTCCTGTTGGGAAGAAATCTTCCAAATTTAATCAAGCCTGGTTGGAAGAAAGCTCTAGCTTGTTATCAGGTTGTAAGTGTAGATTAACATGAAAAGAATTAGCTATGTGCACTGCCTGAATTTGCAAAGGAAACACAAGGGTTTTGTGCACACATTTTGTTTTATATTCCTTATGTCTAATCCACAGGCAAGGAGACCAAATCAAGGCTGCGATGGGACAGGTAGTATTTTAGATGATAATGGTAGTGTGCTGAGAATACCAGCGCTCCTGGGTGGGAAGATTAGCTACCCATGACCTCTGCATTTATTCACTGCCTTTACATACAGTTTTGCTGACTTGAGTTCTGAGTGATTTCCATGTTTAGACAACCCCAGTCTTGGGATCATATACCCCAACTTTGCTGGGGTTTCAAACTTCAAATCAAGAGCTAGTTGTGAAATTGCTGGCTGGCCTGCTGTTTCTAAAGTGATCTCAAATGTTCACATCCTTTTGTTTTTTTTTAAATTTCCCAACAGTGATCCTCCTAAGGTCCTTGACTTACGTATACATGCAGAACCAAAAGCTGAAGGAACATAACATATTGCAAAATTCAGTTTTGAAACAGACAGGGAAGCAATCTTTAAAAATTTGTTCAGTTTGTTCAGACTTTCAAGCACTTAACACCTACAGCCGGAACCAAATTTGAAAATACACGGTGTTCTCATTTAGCCAAAGGAGCTGAGTGTCCAAAGCACACAACATCCACTGGCCTCTGATGTATACAACCTGAGTATAGGATCTCTTTCCTAATGAGCACTTCTGAAATACCTGAAGTCTTATTTAGGGTCCCGCACAGATGCCAAGGCATCTTTTGGCACAACTGTACCATCAGATTAGGCCCATATTCCTTGCTGCTTTTGAAGGGACCGATGGAGAGTTCGCTGAAATCAATACAAAACTTTGCATTGACATCAGCAGACTTCACACCCAGTTTTAAGGGACAGTTTCTAATTTGCACATTTCATTATTGAAAAACCTCTAGTAGCCTTCCACAGAGTATCTTAACCCCCCTCATCTCTGAGTTCCGTATCACTAAGGCTCCCCACCATTTACAGGGCCATACGTTTTTCACAGGGGTGGATGAAGGGGCACAGAGAGATGCCATGGCTTACAAGGATCCTAACCAGCTTTTGACACTGAGGAATTCGTGTGTGGGGGCAGATGTGAGGATAATGCATTGGACCTATTTCAGCAGGAACCTTGAGAAAAGCCAAGTCAAACCCATGGTTACGCAGGAAGTTAATGGAGGACAGCTCTAACTGTAAGAAAAGTGGGCTGGTGAGTTTGCAGGAGGTTGCTTCCTTTCAAGGGGAAAAAGGGGGAGGGTAGTTTCTCTGGAAATCCCACTAGAATTTCAGAAATTTGCCCCTTTATTGTCAACCACACAGAATCAAGATAAAGCTTATAGCGTGCCACGGCTCAGTCAAACAATGAAATGGACAGACTAACTGCTGAACGCTGTCAGTTCAGAGACTGACAGTACCCCTGACTCACGCCATCAGAGGAAGGAAAGCACAACAATGAAGAAAGCAGGGGCTATTTCTCAGGGTGCACCCCATGACTTCTGCGAGTACATGCCAGGAAAGGACGCCGCACATTTTAAACTGAGGAATGTGCAGCTTAAAATCATCATTTGAACTTAAAAGGGCCATTCACAGCTTTATCTGCCAACTATAGTCAATTCATGTGGAGAAACGAAGCATTGCAAATTAAATGAAAACCTGATTAGTAAAGGAGGAGGAGGGGATATCAGCCTTGGCAGGACTGATACTTCTTTCCTGAAAAATTTATGGATGGAAGCAGGAAGGATTTTCTCTAAGGGCTGGTATTTCCCTCTGCAGCACTCACTCTGTCCTTGCACTACCCACTTTGTGCTTGTTCCCGAGGCTCAATGGGCTCAGGCCATTTTCAAGCAAACTGCCAGGCTCCTGCTTCTGATCCAATGCAAGTCTGGCTTCTACCTGCCTATGGTTCCCTTGGCCCAAAATCAGCAAGGCAAACCCAGGAATTCAAATACCATCACTTTGGGGAGGGGGCTGGTGATGTTTGTTTTTAATAACAATTAGTTTTGGCTTATTTTCCCCTGCCTTATGGATCCCGAGCCTTTCAGGCATAACCAAGTCACACTTTCAAATTACATGGGGGGAGGTGGAGTTCACACAAACATTAAGGACTAGAAACATGCCTTTGAAATGAAGCTAAAATTCTCAAGCAGTTATTTAATTCCCATAGACTGGGCACTAAACAACTAAAAAATATCACTATCCTCACTAGAAAATGCTGGTGCTGCAAATCCCCTCCTCCTACATATTTGTTACTCACATAAAGGAAGCTTTGACTTCAGAGCTCAGTAAAGACAATTAGGATTTAACCCTATGACTTAAAGAAACTATTACTATCCAAAATCTACAATAGAGCACAAAATCACAAGTCTACTTTCCCCAAAACAAATGGGGTTTGCCTGAAGCTTGCTTTTTTACAACTTTTGCTGTAAAAAGTCAGGAAAAAGCTGAATCAATGCCCAGAAGGAATACACACAGAGACAAGGTTAGAAGGACTTTTCTGCCTTGGTTTTGCAGGGTTTTTGAGCCCACCACTCTAGTCAGTCCAATGGTGAGAATAGGGGAAAAAAAAGTAACCATCACCTCAGTAGCTTCCTGGTTGGACCAGTCTGAAGTGATCCCTGTGCCTGCAGGGAGGACCAGAATATGCAAGATCCCACATGCACAGGGTCGAGGTCAAATTCTCCATGTGCTGCCCTGTTCCACATCCTTCTGCAGGAGGCTGGGCTGGCCAGAAAAGCCAGAACATTTCAAACAACCTTAACATTGTCCACAGTTAATCAGATGTTTCCTAAAACACTATTTGAGCTGTGCAGTACACATACACCTCCTGCTGCATTTCCACATTATTTCAAAAAGCTATTTCAAATAGCTGTAGCTATGGAAGGAAGGAGCTGAACTCTTTTACAAGGCATTAAGTTTCATTTGCAATTACTTTGGATTTTATTGCACTACTGAATATAACAGGTTCATTAACTGGGCCAGCAACATTGTATCCATATGCCTTTTTAATGGAGCTTTTCTGTTATTGTTTCCTTATTGGTCTTTTCCCTTTTGCAACATGCAACTGGATTTTACTGGCATCCAGCTTTTGCAATAGGCCCCAGGTGGCTCCTCCAAGAACCTTATTTGTTAATTTGATGGCTGATCTGGTGTACGAGGAATGCAAAACACTTTATGAAACGCCCAAGATGCTACCACACAGCAGCGGTAACAACCCAGCGAGTGCTCCCCAGAGCAAGCCCACCAGGCAAAATGGTATCTGGTCCTGTTCATCCCTGGAAGGACAATACTCTCGGTGAACACACCTGCTCTCCTCTGCAACCATCCTGACCCTGGTAGGTTGGATGGAAGAGAGCCCTAACAGACCACGAGAGTCAGAGTGAACATCCCTGTGCTGCGCCAGGAAGGAGCCACAGCAGACAGCACGGCAGGGACAGAACTCAGGGCTGGGGCAAGTACAAGCTTCAGAGCAGCTGCAACATTTAAGTGTGCCTGGAAGACACTCAACAGGTAAAAGAACTGGGCCCTAAATTTGACAAGCCACGGAGTTTCCATTAAGAAAAGATTTTTTTTTTTTTTTCCCAGGGCAAAGCCTCAGAAAAGTCTGGTTCAGCCCAACAGTTTCCATTAGGAATACAATGACTGGGATTTCAAAAAGAACTCAGCACCCAACCAGCATCCAGTTTGCTGAACGCTGTCGAGAGCTTGGAAAACCTGATTCCCTGAGCAAGACAGCAAGGTACCAGGAGCTGATGGTTAAACGTCAAGGGCATACATTGTTCTCCTGCTCTTGTCTTGTTAAATAATGCATTTCTTTCTACAGTGGATAAGCACTGAAAATCCTCATGGAAGAAATACATCTAAAGGAGGGATAGGAATAGAGAGATAAGCTGATGGTGGAGAAGAAGGGAGTTCCACTTGCAGAATTCCATGTCAAGAATTTTTAAAATGAAAAATACCCCCCCACACTCACCAAAATAACAAATCATCACAAGCAAAACATTGCATGTAAGAAAGGGCTGATTCTTATGGATAGTTCTGACTTGGTGGAAAAAGAGGAAAATAATTCAGTTTTTTGTTTGCCATGACTCTTCATTTCAATGTTCTGTTTAACTTACACTTGGACAAGACTTGAAAACAAAAATAGTAAAAACTGAAATTTGATGTTTCAATTGTTCAGAATTGTTCAGAAAGAATAAGAGAAAGAATAGAAACAGGATGCTCTTGCTGGGGTTACAAGACACCATTAACAAATGCAACCTCCTCATCTCCCCAAAGAGAGCATCTCGTGCAGGTTTACTGACTCATGGCTGCTCAAGTTGAGCAAAAGATGCAATCTTGATAAACCACAGGACAGATGGTTTAGCACTTTCCCCCCTCTGACCTCCTCAAGTTTTCCCTTACGTTATGTCACAGATAACAGTGAAACACAGAAACAGTTTGATCCACCGAAGCCCTGCTCTGATATATCCCTTTAGCCCTCCCCACAAACCCCTTTGGTATCATTCTCACCTCTCCCCCTTATCAAGCCCAATGGAGCCCTGTCAGCATCTTCTCCACCAGTGCTTTACTCATACCCTGGACACTTGAAGCGGTGCAGGTATCTCCACATGCAATCCAGCACCAAATCTGAACCTTTCAGTGCTTTCTGGAACACCCAGAGCTATCTTCAGAATCCCAAACAAATACATTAATTGCTTTCAATTTATCAGCCTCAAATCATTCTGTCTAATTACCATTCATCTAGAGTTTGTGTTTTTAATGGTTTATGGGTATTGTTGGTAATCTTTTAATTTCTCATTAAAAACAATATCTTGTACGCACTATGTGTGAAAAGCCCTAATCCGATAAATCAAGCAAGAGTAACACAGTTAAAAGGAAATCAGTGGAACAATATTTGGGTTTATATATTTCTGCCAGTCAATTTGTAATTAAAAGTTGCTACTTTAAAAAACACAGTTGTTGCTGTGAAAGCCATTATCAGTCGGCATTTTCATATGAATACTGCTTTAATTAATTAGCAAAAGTAAATACATTATATATCAAAAACCGCTTTCCCACTGAACCCACGCGTTCCAGAACAAAAGGCTTAATAAACCACACAAAAGAGGGACAAATTAGCTGATCCCACCCTCCCTTTTCAGATTTAGAGTCTTTTAAAGTTCTCCAAGGTTTTTTTCCCCCCACACTTGCTTTTTCTTTTTTTAATACATTGTTTGTTTTTCTTTAGAAGTGCTTATGGGGGAGAAGATGCTACACAAACACAAAACATGCCATTCAAATTAAATGATTTGGAAATCAGTTTTGCTGGTTCTTAGAAAACAAGAGTGTTTATGATTATTAAAAACCAAATATAATTACGATCACATACAACACAGTCCCTTTGGAACAAATTATTTGCTGAACATTAAGGGGTTAGAGTTTGATTCATGAAAGGAAATGATGTGTCTGAAAAATTCTTTTGTCTAGGGGCTTTCCAGAGACTGGAGACAGCAGGAGATAATTCCCCATTTTCATCAATAAGTTGGGGAGAAAGTGTGGGTGAACAGGGTCATGTTGGACTAATGCCTGTGATAAGATATGGCACTGACGTTTTAAGGTGTTCTTATCTCATGTGCCTTAACAAGTAACAAGGGCTTCACCACCCAACTAGCTAATCACTCACCTCATCCTGGCCTTCTCATGCCAAATTGCTGAAGTCCATTGGTGGGTGAGGAGCAAAGAGAGGAGCTGTGATGGAAGAGCAGATGGCTGTGTCAGGGCTGGGCTCCCATTGAGCGGTAGGCTGGTGAAAGGCAACTTGATGGTGGGACCACAGACAGATGTGTAGAACCTAACCTAAACAAAGGAACCCAACTGAATAAGGCTCTGTCAGTTGGGTAAGGCAGAGTAACCTCACCAGTTTCATTAGACTTACCTAGAGAGCTAGAATTCACTGTGCAGTCATGAACAGCAACCTCAGTAGGCTGAGTCTCACCAACTTTCCAACAGCAGAAACATATAATGGACGATGGGTGAGGCCAAGAATACCAGGTGAGTGTGAATACCAGACTGAAAGCAGTAGAAGAGTACAGTAGAAAAATGCTATTGCCAAAGGGAGAACTTAGACTTTGCGTATCCATTCCATAACAGGACTGAAAGTTTTCCAGCAAGGGCTACCTCCAAAAATAAAGATCAACTCTGGGAAGATGATGATAGTGGGCTGGCTAATTGTATGTCTATTAACAACCCATGCAGGCATCCAAAACTTCAGTAGTGTAGGAAGCCCTAGGGAGCACTCAGACAAAGACAGTTTGCAGTCACCAACTCCAACCCTCTCCAGCCAACTTCCCTTCTCACCAGACACTGCATCTCTCCCCCTCAGTCCTGACTGCTTGCCTTCTTCCCACTTACACCAGATACTCAGCATGCATCCTCCCAGAGCAAATGGCAGGCAAGCTTCCTTCTTGAAGGAATTACTGAATCCCTCTCCTCTATTCTTGTATGCGTACAAAAATCTAATGATCAGTCCCAGTCCCGTATGTTCTGCCTTTTCTTATACTTTTGCTTCCCTTGTTCTCTCGAGCTGTGTGCCTTTGGAGAAGGGATGGAGTTTTTTTGCTCTGACTCATAACCATGCAGTACCATGCACACCAACAGGGCTCTAATTGATCACAATTAATCTTTCAAGATGACTTAAGAACCCAGATGATTTTGAGGGTTGTCTCCCTGCTCACTCAGTTCCTTTACACCATTGCTTTCCAACAGCAAGTGTCTTCAGATGTTTCAGACATGAAATGTTCATCTTTCACCTTGCCTTTCATCCAAAGGTTTCCATGGAACCCATCTGACATTCTGTGTCCCAGCCTCAATCCCTCACACACCCCAATTCTTTCTGAGCCATGATCTGACAAAGGACACATCTGCTTCTTCAGAGTCCCAGCGTGACCTGGATATCAGAATCCTGCAACCTTTCTGGGGAGACAAAAGTTACAGACAAAAGCAGACACAGAGGAGGTGTCTGTGCAATGCAGAGGGATAAAACAGCATAGGGTGGGATGCCATGAGCAGCACTGTGCTGAGGGATGTCTCAGCACAGAGAAGTGTGTGCCTCATGCAGCCCTTCAGTGCAGGCATTTTTTCCCCTTCACATAACTGCATTGATTTTTATCATTGTTATATTTGGTTCAGCCGCCCATCTGGAAAGTTCTTGCCTCCCCCAGCCCCCATAAATAACCGAACCCAGCTCTAACCGACGGCAGTTGACAGAATCAGCCCCGTTGCCCTTTGGCAGTTCTTCCAGGAATTTTTAGGGTTTTTACCAGTCAGGAAAAGGCTTTGAAGCTTTGGAATCAGGATTTTATGAAGATCATTTTGTAGGGTTCAGCCAACTCATGAAGTGTCAAATGGGGGGCACTCTTTCATCTCATTGCTGGATGGGGAAAACGATCCTCCCTCTTACTGGAATGAGGACTGGAGAGGGGGGAAACAGAGAGATGAAGGCTCATCCATGGAGGGGAGGGTTTCTTCTCTCTTGGTAGAGTCCCACCCACCACATTCCCATCATACTGATTGCTGCAGTCCTATCTGTCTGCTCTTCAGGCTACATCAGATAAGAGAAGGGCTGCCTCTTCCCTCTGGTCCTGATCCTGTGTTATAGGGGCCTCCCAGTCACAGAGCTGGGCTCTTCTTCACCGTCCTCTTCCAGTTCCCTTTTCTAATGACTGCTGCATTGGTAGGGATGCTGTCAAGAGACCTGCCACTTGCAAAGAATGAGACAGTAATCAAGACCAGCCCAAGGAAATTTCATCTTCCACTTTACACATATCAACACCCGCTAAGGAAGAGAGTGAGGAAATCCCTGTGCTTTCTCAGAATTTATGTGCAAATTCCTATCCAACCATGCCAGGGCTGCTGAGGGCTTGGTTTCCATTTCCCCCTGAACTAGTCCCATCAAATATGGCTTTTACTCATACTGATGGACAATTTCTGAAATTTACACCCCCATTACCTCGATATTTGCAGGTATCGCTTGTTCAGGAACTGCAGGCACCAACTAATGCCTTAGAAAGGTTTCTGCAGGACAGTGGGCTACAAAATCCATCTTCTTCTACTAGCTGATACTATTCCACCTAGTTCAGAGCAGCTGAGTTGCACAACAGCTGGCTTTGTGTCCTCTCTCATGGGTGGGCACAGCTGTATTGTTCCAGTTCTCCTCAGTACAAACATCAACTTCTTTGGGCAGTTTGCTCAGGTCCACCAACTCACCAACTATTCCTTTGCTGACTGTCCTGTTTGCTGTGACCTGTCATCCACAGCCTTTGCGCGGATCAGGCCCAGAGTCATCATTCATGTGAGAATTGCAAATGCCAGTCTCTCTACCACCAAACCCACTGAAGACCATTCAAAACCAGTGAAAACACTGAGATGCTCCATCGTTATATATAGATTCAGTTTGCAAGACTGTTGCTCCAGCTCAGAGGTCCCAGGGGTGTGGGGACCTGTGAGTGCTGCTGAGGCTTAAGTAGGGAGAGACGGCAGAAAGTGTTTTAAGATGGTCACATGCCTCTAACACATTGCTTTCCAGTGGGACAGCCTCCTCCACACCTGAGAACATCACAAAACAACTACTGAAAGAAGCCGAGCTGTCTCACAGCCATTTCCTGGCTAACCAAATACCAGTGAGTTTCACTGGAAATTGCCCTTTGGTGATATTGCATCTAATAGGTTTCTACATATAACATCTCTTGGGTCTACTGCTAGAGGTGGAAGACTCAGCTACTGGCAGCGCTGGAGTAGATCTGCCTCCAATTTTCAGCTTTGAATGTATGACCTTGAAAAAGTCATTCAACTCTTCAATGGCTGAGCTGTTTAACTGCAGAAAGAGGCTCTTCCAGCTTTTGGCTGGCTTGTCTGTTTAGACTGTAAGCTCTTCAGGGCAGGGGCTGTCTCCCAATAAACGATCATAACTCTCTCTCATTAGGGTCTTCTACACATCCAAGACCCTCACAAAAATGGCATAAAACAAAGGCTTTCTAATAAATTCTGGGGAATTCCAGATTCTGATCCAAAACTGCTCAGTGGTTTTTCCCTTCTGAATATGGTGCCAAATCCCTTGTTAGAGTGTGCATGTGAGAGAAGGGAGGAGGGAGACTCCTTATAATTTAAAGAGATTGCATAAAAGACAGTTTAAGTCCTTGTGGCTGTATATTTCTTTTAATTAGTTTATGCACAGTGCATTTGCATGGGAAGATGCACAGCATGTGGACGGACTTAATTAGGAGAACAATACATTCCCTCTTAAGATAATGACTTGAGGATTATGAAAATTATTATTCCAGATCCATCCATGGGTCATTCGAGGTTCAGTATCCAGCGAACTTTTAAAATGCATTGAGGTCAGCAGTTTGGATACTGTCAGTAAAGTCACTTGATTTTACTGTTGCTTAAATGATTAGTTATGAACAGCAGCTGCAGGCATCCCCCAAGTTACACAATAGCCCGAGGACTTGCTGCATTTCACATGTGCTATCAGCTCCTCTGGAGACACTGATGCTCTAAACAGGGCTATGAGTTTCACAGTAGTCATCTGTCAGTAAAGTCTCCTTCTGAGCTCTCCCTCCTCCCTTTCCAGGGTCTTTCTCCCTGGCTGGGGAGGCAAGAAATTTCTGTCTTTGTTAATGTAATCTTTGTAGCTGGAGAACCAAGACAATTAGGTGAGTGTTTTAGGACACAGCTCAGTGCTGTTTAGGACACAACACTTGCCATTTTAGAGCATGGCACCTATGGGCAACAGCTGGAAACATCACCTTAGTGTACCTCAGCTTTACCTCGTTTGCTGGGTCTCAAAAAAGGCACCTTTTCTGCCTCCCAGAATCACAATCTATTCTTAGGAATGCATGGTCGTTTTAAAAAGGGGTCCTGCATCTTATCATTACAGATGGGAAAACAGTTCTCCTTTTTCCTTGAAGTTTCTGTATTTCTGCAAAATTTCTGCAAAGACTGTATTTCCCAGACAGCTCAGTTCAAATCATCTGAGAGCCCACCCTGCTCCCCCTCTTCTGACAACAATTACCGCTAGGTTAAACAGCCTCCACTCTGTCACAGGGCGTCCCCAGAGTGGGGTAGCCCTCTATGCCAAAGCCATACAGCTCCAGCTGCCAAGACTATATAAACTGCTGTCCCCATATTTGAACCACCAAGTGCAGAAGAGACAAAACCATCATCTTTCACCTTAAAAAGCAGAGCCACATATTTAGTTTAGGAGGACACAGACACCTCTTCCAACACCAAAACCCATGACTCATTTAGGAATCACAGCAATTGCACCCTGAGTATCCTTTCCTTCCTCTTGCCCAACAATGAGAAGGCAAGTTTTCCACTCAAGTTCAGCAGTTGTGAATTAAACCAGGTTTTTTAGTAGCAGTGACAACAAAAGCCTGGTGAAACCATTACGCATAGTGTTGCTTTTATAGCTGAGGAAGGAACAGTTCTGAAGGGATGCAGGCAGGACATCTTCAGCTGTGTGTCCCCCACTGAAAACCCTGCATTTAAGACAGGCAATTAACAAGGAAAAAAAATAAAAAATCCACATTTGACATCCAAGGGCAGGAGGGAGATGGGATTTGAAGGAAAAAAAATAATAAAAAAGGAGACAGTGAAGGAAAAGAAATTTCAGAGGATTGTTTTGTAGGTTTAGCACAAGCCAGCCCACTGGCTAAATCTCCCAGTCTTTGTACACCTTCTCCAAAACTTCAAACCAAGAGAAAAAGTCTCCTAGCACCATATGAATGGCACATCTGCACTCACATTGGCAAAGGGAAAAATCCATGACTGGTCCCAGCATCTTCCCACGTGTGGCCATCCCACTGCACTGCTCTCCTTGGGATTCTCATCAGGCCTGCTTTCCAGAAGAGAAGACACCTTCACCCTCAATTGCTCAGGTATTTGTCAAGCAAAGCGGGAGATCCCTTTTAAGAACTGAGACTTTAATGCAAAGAGCAACAAAGGAGCTTCTCAGGAGCTTGTGAGATTTTTCTTCTTTATAAGAATACATATAAAGCAAGACATCCTCAGGGCACTTTCTGGCAAACCAGAAGCAGCAGCACACCTGGAAATGGAGCTCCTAGTGAGGACAGCCTGGGAGCAACAGAAAGGCTGGGCCAACGGTCTGCTGGCCTCCTTTCAGGTGAAAACATACCCTCTTTGCTTTTCCTTGCTGTCTTTCCCATTTTAAGGTTTCCCAAGGCCAACTGTGATGAGTGAGTGCCACAGACCAGCCACGGCAGCTGACACGGCACGTGCAGCAGCTCCCCACTGCACAAAACCCCAGGCAATGGAGAGGCAGCCCATCCATCCCACCACACTTGCAGTCAGAAAGCCCAGCAAAGCCCAGATGCTACGGAGCAGGGAAAAGAAATCAAAACGTACTATTAACTACAGAAGAGACTTTAAGCAGCCCCTCAACTCCTGCAGTTGACTCCTGAGGGTCAATAGATGCAGTTCGCGAGCACGGCTCATTACTTAACTTCTGTTGTTGATAACATGGCACCCAAAGCACGCTAGGCACTGTACAGGGTAAACAAAGATGTCCCTGCCCCAGAGAGATTACAATCTAATTCTGATTTTACAGTCATATTTCAAAAGCACAGGGAGATCAAAGCCCTGCTCTCCTCCCCCGGGCACTCATTCTCTCTGGTGGAATATATCTCGATTCATAAATCAGAGCAGCAGCGTGGCTCAGTGAATAGTGCCATTCAGGACACAAAAGAGACTACAGAGATGCCAAAGGTAGTCCTAACATCACATTAGTACTCAGGAGAGTAATCCTGGGGTGCTAAAGGAGAAACCTACAGTAATTATTATTTTTCCATTACCAAGGCAGAGCTTTGCCCAGCCACAGTACAGCCAGCAGTAACAGCATGTGATGTTTATCCATGAGACTCTAAAACAAATTCTTAAATATGAGCTCATCCTAGAACTAAAATGAAAGTTCAGGAGACATTGGGTGAGATAGTCTGAAAAATACCTTAACAATTGGGACAAACATCAGAACAGAGTAATGCTCAGTCGGTAAGGGACACCTTGCATTAGATTAGCAATCCCAAAGGCAAATCCCAGCTTTCACTGTTTTCTGATTAATTCACAGATCACACCAGCAGCATCAGGGCACACTTAAAGACACGGGAGTAAAGACAGTTACCTCCCAAGCAGTATCCTCACTGCAACATCTAAGTGTTTCCCTCCCTGAAAAAACCAATCTGCAATTCAAGCACTACAATTTGCCCCTGAACTGCTTAATCTGCAAGCTCCAGAGATCTCCCTGCAACGGGACGCACCGGCAACAGATGTTCAAGAACCGAGCTGGCGGTTTGCACCACCTTAACGTGTGACAGGGAGCAAGCCAGAAAGGATGCGCGTTGCCTGGGAACATCTGATAATGCTGTGCCCTTCAGAGTTTACACGTCGGTGAAGGGGCAGGAGTGAGGCTTAGAAATAACCAGAAGCTTTCTTCTTCTTCCATGAGTCACTCCTGCTTCAAGGAGCTGCAGCTTTGATTATTAACTGGGCTAGTCAGCTAGATATTTAAATGATTCCCAAAAGTCATTAAGAGCCCAATCAGATATGCAGTGCTTGACTCTAGCACAGGAATGCAGAGAGGGAATTATTTGCATAAACTATGCTTTAGAGAAAACCTCCATGTATTTTATATTTCAGGGTATGGGGGAATCTGATTTAACTGAGTTAAAGAGAAGAAAAAGAAGCTTAAGCAATTTAAGGGACCACATTAAAAATGGAAGAGAGTTAAAAAAAACCACTCACAAACAATCAAAAATGCTCCACTTTGGCTATCAGAGGGATTAAGAATAACAAAATATAGTGTCAAAGTGCTCTTCCTCTCTATTTTCTAAGCAACAGGTAACTCCTTTAGCTTTCGCTTGACTTTTTAGAGAGAAAATTCAGCCTTAAAGTCAAAGCACTGCTTGAAGATTTATGCCTGATCAAGAAGATCTCATAACTCTTCTGTCCCAGCTTGAGATCACAGAGGTGGGCTAATAGGAGAAGTGAAGGGATGGGTAGACACAGAAAGCCTACCTTTACACCCCAAAGTAACTTTACTTTCACCTGGCCTCCACTCCAGAGCCATAACACTGATTCCCCACACCAAAAACTGAAAGCAAATCTTCTGTGAAACTATTTTTATGGCAAATATGGGGTGGCAACCACCATAGGGTTTGGCATATCTGAAGGCAAGAGCAGAACAGAAAGTAACATCAGACTTGGGGCCATCATCAGGGATAAGGCAGAGGACTGACCTAAACTTGGCTGCAGCTTTCCTGGCGATTTGTAACCCACTTCACATTAAACTCACATCCATCCTCGCAGGTAGTTCCTGCTCTGTCCCACCTGGTCTGAGCTGGGATCCAGCCCTTAGGGGTTGTCTCCTGGGCCAGGGGAGCAGCACAGGACATTGCACAGTGGCTCGTTCCAGTGGATCATACCCAGTACGTTGCATCCCTCCCATTCTAGGTTACAACCGGAGCAGCAGCAGGAAAATCTCCTCCATATCTTGGAAAAGAAAAAATAAATAATTCAGGGGAGGGCTGGAAAACTAGCCTAAGACTGGAACTTTTAACAAAACAAGAAGAGAGGTGAAAGTGGCTCTTAGTAGGCTCCATGGGGGACTGTCTCTTTAGAAGCAAGGAGCAATCAGGTGCTCACACTAACTTCCTAGCCCTGCATTTCAGACAGAAAACAAAGCATTCTCATAAGAAGCCAGTAACCAGAACAACCTGGGGCAGGTCACTGAAAGTCTTTACCTATCAGTCCCCACCTCTGTACAACAGGGGTTAAAATATTTTATTTCCTTCTTTCCATCAAGGGATGAGAGCTGACAGATTAAATGTACTTGTGTCTACAAAGCCTTCCTCAGAAAGAAACTGCCATCAGGAGGGCAAAACCGTTATTGTTATTGTGATTAGAAACCAAAGTCCTCCTGTGCAGTTATTTAATTAAACCATAAATACAAACGGATAAGTGTCTAATGAGCCAGCTCTACGCAGTATATTTATATTCCTCTGAAAAAGAACAATGCTTAAACTAGTTGCAAATAATAGTCCTCTCTCCCAGCCTGGTTTTCTCTGCAATCAGGAATCAGGCCGCACAGTAGTTTGCTGACAAATTGGTTCATGTTATGAAGATAATGAAGGCATCAAATTACTTTGCACTCCTTCCCCCTGGAAGCAGCAAGGCTCTTGCAGAGAGAGATTGCCAGGGTTTTATTTCTGCATGCATGTGTGTGTCATCTGTGAAAAGACAAGCCCCAGAGGCCCGTCAGCCGAGGCAGGATGGCTCCGACTGGCAAACTCAGGCTGTTGCACTGACCTTCTGGCCCCGCACTTGTCAGTGCTGTGAAGGAGGTGAACATGGCAAAGATCCATGGCCCCAAAAGGTGTTTCTTCCTCCAGTACCCAAGGAGGTGCCCCAGGTCTCCCTATGAGAACTTGTGTGGGTACGAGAAACTATTAGTCTTGTTAGGGCAGCTTTTCTCTAGGTCCAATATACACTGCTTTCCAGGAACAAAGCCCAGAGCAGCAGATCATTTAACCAAGGAGTTGAGCAAGGTCATTTTCAGAAGAATTTAAGCACTTGGCTAGATCACAGCCTTTCTGGATGGTGTCTCTGGAAGATTTTCTGCCTCCCTTTCCCTTCCTGCCTGGTAAAAGGTTTAACTCCTGCTTTGGAGGTGGTTCCTGAAACTCAAGGGTAGAAGAATAGCAGAGAAAAATATTCCCACCCTGCGCTGTTATTAATAAATAATGTATTCTGAACAGGTAAGATTTCAGTAAACTGGATCCAAACAGCTTATTAAAGCCCCTCCAGCCACTATGAGCATCAACACACCCAGCAAAGCTCTTTAGTGATCATAACAAATGTGTCAGGTTTTACCCTGCGATTGATTCGCTTTTGGGAACATAAGTTAAGCTTTAAATCTATATTTCATATATAATCAAGCAGCCAAATCAGCCTTTTGATATAGAACCCAGACCAGCCGCTGTGTCTTTATCTCAGAAAGCAGGAGGGCCAACAAAGCTACAGCCAGGGAAGTGACAGTTCTTTTTTATTATCCTCCCTGGTTGTGCCCATCTTCTCATCTCCCCTATCAAGTTTCTGGGCCTTTTTGATAAAAAATAATTTAAGAGCATGCTCCGCAGGAAGCGCACGAAGGTTACCGATTGAGCAACGCCCGGGAACCCCTCTTTAAAAGGTGCAACCATAAAAAGGGCCTGTGAAGGGGAGCAGCACACCAGTCCCACACCCAGCCCCTTCTAGCAGCACAGAAAAGGATGTCAGACACAATGGGAAAGCTCTCCTCCCTTCACCGTCACCAACATCTCCTGCTGCTCTTACAGCCCAGACGAGGGAGGATTTTCAAACCTCACTGACTCTGCACGTGTGGATGATGTTTGTTGTCTTTCCTCTCCCTGGCTTCTGCATTGCAAACTTCCCCAAACAGCCCCCGTGTCCCCACTGTGGGGTCAGACAGAAGAAAACTGTTCCTGAGCTGTTTCTTATTAAAAAGAACTTAGTTTGGGGATTTGGGGTTTGGTTTTTTGTTTGTTTCTTTCTTTCTTTGTTGTTTTTTGTTTTTTTTTTCCAAGTTCTCTTTCCACCAAAAGAGCCTTCCCTTTTGTTAGGGTGTTTTTTTCCCTTTTTTTTTCCTCTTTAAGCTGTTCACACTTGTTCTTCCCTCCTTTGCTGGGGTTACAGTTTCACATTACAAATTAGGCCGCAATACCAGCTTCGAGGATTCCCTTCCCACCGCCTCTGCCCTGCAGAGTGCCATCCCCTCCACGTGCTGCGTGACATCAGCCTGACAGGGGAACTGATCCCCTCTAACAAGAAACATGCGGGACACTAAAGCAGGATTTTTGTTTCTCTCCTGCAGCCAGATCAGTTCCCTGAGGCGTTTTGCTGACAAAACCGCACGGTCAGCACGTGGGGATGGCTGCTGCAGGGTGGGAATGTCTCCAGACCATGATGCCAATGAGCAGATTTGCAGATGAACCCACAGCTTGCCTTGGCTGGCTCCTGCCTGACTTTGTTCTGCAAGTGAACTGGAGTGTGGAGTCTTTGGGTCAATTATGTCTAATTATAAAGAGCTTATAAAACACAGCCATTTTGATGAACCTAGGTTTTTACTTTAGCTCCTTGTGGGACATCTCAGATTTAAGCTTCCCACAAGGAGCAAGGAAATTTGAGGATTTGGTTTAGAGTCATTTCATAGCTAGCCAGCTAGAGAAGTGACTGAAAAGGATTCCACCCGTCTATGAGAGGTATAATGGATTTATGCTCAAATTCACTCTTTAGCCCTCTGTAAACGCTCCACAAATCAATGTGTTTTTTACATGCATGAATATCCCACAAATCAACATGCAACAGGAAATTTAAAGTTGAGGCTGGCACCTCTGTCTATAATTCTTGCTGTCAAGGGGGAAGAATAGGAGGAAAAGACCTAAAGGGCATATTTTGTGTATCTGGGAAAAATTGGACAGAAGTTTCTGCCAGTCATCCACAACCTTATCCCACACGGACCATGTCTCTGTTACAGACCAACACGCTACAGCACTCACTTTCAATGGGCTGCATTCACAAATGCCAGCCCCTGAAAGCTAGATCAGCAGGAAGACAAGGATTTCTGAGCTTATCTATCACTCCTTGTGCCAATTTCCCACCGCTGTAATTTGCTTCCATGCCAGCACTTACTATTTTGTTCCTTTGCAAACTTTTTACCTTAGAACAGCAATGGAGCCCTGGAGTCGACACCTTGCCCAGATACAAGGCAGAAACACAACAGTGCCCTTTCCCTGTGGTGCAGCGTCCCACCACAAAGATGCAAGAAAAGCAATGTTTCCTCTGCGAGAAAAAGTGATTTAATTCCTGATGATTATGCTGCACAGGAACTGTGTTACACTTGGAGCTTTGCCCAATTCAGCTTGCATTCTTTAGTTAAATTATTTCACAAGATGTGACAATTTCAGCACTTCTATGCCCCAAGTAGAGGTTCTAACCTGATACTCACAAGAGTGAAGCCTGCTTGGTTGTTGAAAATTTTAGTAGGGTTTGGTTGGTTTGGGCTGGTTTTTTGTTTGTTTGATTTTTTTAATGCATATTTTTGAGTTTTGCCTTAGAAATGGATTATCTGGCCAACAGCTACCACCTGCAGGACGGGTTCATTCTTGTGAGAGTTGTCCAGTTCAATCTGAATCAGTTCCTAAAAGATACAAGCCATGACCATCACAAATGCATGGAGCCCATGAGCAATGTAGAATTCTCAGAAGTGAGCTAGGATGTGCGAAACATCCATTTTTAGGGTACTAATTTCAAACATTTTAAAATAACCTAGTTGCTTGGAAAGGCCTATTTTATACAACCCTGTGAAAGGCACTCCATGCTGAGGACCCAAAGACTGAGTACCCAAAATCCCTAGGCATTACTTCGAACCTCAGAATCATAGAATCATAGAATCATTTAGGTTGGAAGAGACCCTTGGGATCATCAAGTCCAACCATCAGCCTTACTCTACAAGCTCTCCCTTACACCAGATCCCTCAACACCACATCTAATCTACTCTTAAACACAGTCAGGGAGGGTGACTCCACCACCTCCCTGGGCAGCCCATTCCACTGACTGACCACTCTCTCCGTGAAAAATTTTTTCCTAATGTCCAGCCTAACCCTACCCTGCTGCAGCTTGCAGCCATTCCCTCTTGTCCTGTCGCTCATTGCCCGTGAGAAGAGACCAGCACCAATCTCTCTACAGTGCCCTTTCAAGCAGTTGTAGAGAGTGATGAGGTCTCCCCTCAGCCTCCTCTTCCTCAAACTAAACAACCCCAACTCCCTCAATCGATCCTCATAAGCCTTGTTCTCCAGGCAAATTACATGGGAGTAATTACATGGGAGACCTTGTTTTCCTTTTTAAATAGTAGTACTTATGGTCCATATATTTGTAATATCCTATGATTCTACACATTCACTCAATGCACCTCTGTCCTGTCCCTGCAGGGTGTTTCACTTTCTCAGCCCCAGCAACCTCCCACACCGCACCAGCGCTGTTTCGGGTCAGGTATATTCATTCAAAAGCCTGCCAAGTTCTTGGGACCCCAACACACTTAGGATTTTTTGGGTTGTTTTTTTTTTGCCAATTTTGTTTGGCTTTTTTTCCTCCACAATGTGGCCAGTAGGGTCTATTAGCATACAACACTAAGAAATTCACTTCAGCTGAAATAAAACAAGAAAAGTGTTTAACCCTGAGGCTTCTGACAGCAAAACAGGCAGTAAAATAAAAAAAAAAAGAAAAAAAGAAATAAACTAAAAGTAAGAAAGCCTTGCTTAGTCTTGCTGTTTATGTGTAACTAGCACCATTCATGCTTTACCCAAGACTTTCTGAAAGAGCTGAGCACTCAGAATCATTATACATTGCATTTGGTCCAGCATTAATTCCTCTCCTATGTGGATGATTAAAAGGTACAAAGGCCATCTAATTAGCACCTCATGTCACGCCTTATAACTTGCAGTCATCATCTGGTAGGAACCAGAGGTAGACACAACTGTGCATACACGTATACCCACAGAGGCAACCATCGCCCCCTCCCCCGAAATCACAAATTCCTCCTATGCAATTATAGCTGGGTGCCCCCTAATTCTGATCTCTTGAGCATTTAATGCGTTTGCTCTGGGGTCTACACAATCCTGCTCTAATTTTGCCAGGGGCCTTTGTATCAAAGGCCTGAGCTGTGTGAAAGGTGATTTAGCAGAGATGGTGTCGGTGATTATTTTCAAAGGAACTGCTGCAGCCCCACCACGAGGGACACTGCAGCCTCCAGATAGGGGGCCCTTATCATATTTTCTATTCTCAGATAAGATTATGTTTCCTTTTTTCATCCTCCTTCCTGAATCTTCTTGATAACAATTGGGGGCCAGTTTAATCACGGAGGTTGAAATAACCAAAAGGGTTCCTAGGGTAGTAGTGGGGAGGGCAGGGAACAGGGTCAGGTGGGTGGGGAGGAGGGAGAAGCCTTACTGGTCGGAAAAGTTGGGTAAGAGCAACTAAGAAATGAAGCCAGCAGAAACGGGGTTATTTCAAAGGGAACTGCTGTTAAACTGCAACCAAACGAAAAGCACATGCAGCCAATGTTCTTGTGGTCACCCGTCAAAAACAAAAACAAAACGGGTTGTTCACGCGCCCATTCTGTGGTCTAAACAAATTAGACTGAAAACAGGACCAGGACAGGGAGATGGATGACCTGAAAACAATAGGGACAGGCCCTTTGTGAAACAACCCTTTCTGCTGCTGGTGGGGGGGTTTAAGTGCTAGTAATATCTTTGCGATAAGACGGATCGCTTAGGCGATGTGAATTGGTTCCAGGGAGCCAACCCCGACCCCTGGGGCTTGAGCCTCCTTGGACTGAGCATCAGAGGCAGAAGGGAGCCATGAGTGCCCTGTGTTACTGCCTCCAAAAAGGGATTCAGATCTGGAATTGGATGGGTGCAGGGAACTCCATAGCTCTGGTCAAGAGCACCATGTTGTCCTGGAATGGGCAATGCTGCAGCATGGGGAATTCCTGGCATATGTTCAGGGTGGGGGTAAAAGCCCAGACAGTACCTGAATGAGAGATTTTTGAAGAATCATTAGTCTGAGCTTGTCTGCAGAAACACTGCGTCCTTCAAGCCCATTCTGAATCAGCACCCTAAATGTTGCATCAGAAGGTACCAGGCTTTGAGAGTGGCAGTTGAGGGGCAGGAGGTGGGGTGGGGAGATAACACATTTCAGATGGGTTATAAATTAGAACTGTTCATTGCCTGTTGTTGTTAAGCTCCCTCCTCCCATCTTACTCCATTGCAAAAAAAAACGAAAAATCCCATAATGCTTTGGCAGCGTTACCTCCAAACAACCCCTCAATCACCACCGTGTCTGTTGTGTCAGTGCTGATGTTCCTGCATGCCAAACCACAGGGGTCTGTTGATCCCTCTTTGTGCAAAATAAAACCGTTCTGTCCTTAAGAACGGTTTGCAGTGAGAGGCAAAGGGTATCTAAGACACCAAAGCAACTCTACAGGCACATCCTGACTTTTCCAAGCTTAAAAACTTTCCCTAAGGGCAGTCTGGAGAAGAAGAAACCTTTGAGATATCACCACCCCACTACGACACTGACAGGGACGGGGCCAACAAGAGCCATCCTGGCCATGGATCCCACTCAGACCTAGCAAAAAGGTCCGTTTCCAACTGCAACATCTGGAGACACCTAGACCTGCCTAGGGAATTAGGTCACACGTGAGGTCCTCAAACAACGTGACATCCCTTTCCAGAGACAGGCATGGCTGGACTGCAGGTGCCCATCAGCCAACTTTTGGCCCCTCATGGTCAAAGCTACATTTTCTCCTCAGCCTGGCACCAAACCAAGGACCCACCTCCTCTTCCAGTGATGGCCAGTCCTGACCGAGCCACTGGAGCAGATCACTTGTCCTCGAAGATACGTGCAGAGTTCAAAGCCAGGCCTGTCTAACTGCAAGGCAGCGGATGGCAGCTTACCACAGAGTTCCTGGTAATAAAGTCTATTTGAAGACTCTCAGTGAAAAGTGTGTTCCTAATAAAGGATAACATTTCATGGTCATTATGCGATACACTTAACTTTAAAAGGAACAAAAATGCTGAGAAAGTCATTTTCTGAAAAGGGCTCTCAGATTTCATTACTATGGGTCAAGTGCCTGGGGAGAAGAATTAAAGAAAAACACGAACTTGTGCACAAATTAATTAAAGATATTTCCACTAATAAGTTGTCCCCGTATCCCAAGGCAGAGCCTTCAGTTTGCAAAATGTGGTAATATTCAAGTTGTGGTTTTCTCCACCAGGCAAGTGGTTCAGCAACATTTAAAATCAAATGGACAGAGCTGGAGATGTGGAGCTTGGGAACGGGAGGGGGTCGCTTCCTTCTTCAACCCATAGAAAATTTCTGGTATTTTAGCATATTTCTAAGAAAAAAGAAAAAATGCCTCATTACCCCCCAAGAGACCAAAACTGTGATGACCTTTGACCTTCTTATTTTAACTTAATGCAGCCAATTTCTCCAAACAAGGTCCCCTCCTCCACATTCTCCCACCAAAATCGTGAAGGACTCTTCTGTTCCTTTTGATGCAGAGACAGTGCCAGTTACTGTAATACGAGGAAATTGCACCACGAGGGGAAAGAAAACAAAACAAAAATTCCAGAAGGAAAGACAGAATTCACTGTCAGCAGCTTTCAGAGTAGTGGGCCTGACACAGCCCCATGTCAATGACCCCCCCTTCCAACCACAGGAACAGCTACCACAAGAGGGACTATATTTAAGCAGCTAAGAGCAACTCTGGGACAGCAACTGAGCATCCTGGATCTAAACTGCTTCCAATCCACGGCCAAAGCTTTTTGGTCTTCTTGAGAGGCTCCATAGCCTATAGGGCCACTGTCAGGGTACCTTCAGCCCTCAGGTCCTGGCTTGTGTTGCAGGTGTGCTTTGCGACATTAAAATAGTTGCCTTTTAAGGTGGTTTGCACAAGGGGTAATGGGCTGCAGGCTCCTCAGGTCTGTCTTCTCATTGTTTCCAGCTACCACCAAAGAAAACTGAAACCTAATTTTATTTTCTTTCAATATTCTCCCATTTTGTTGTCTGCCTGCTTGCAGGCACTGCAAAGCACTTGCAGGCTTTTTCGTTTGGAGGAAAGGGGGGCAGGAAGATTTGCAATCCCTTTGCCAGCCCATTTTCTGCAAAGACCACCACTGTCTTACAGCTCACTATGGGTCTCCTCACAGATGGGAAGAATTCACCGTGCAAAGAAGGTAACCAACAAAGCAAAAGAATGAACCTCCCAGACACACAAATACAGCTAAATAGTCCTGTCTTAGGCACTGGGATAGTTTGTTTGGTTTGTATTGACCTGATCCCATTTGAACATCCCTGTTCTCACACTGATCAGGGGCTGAAACGGAAGGAAACTGCTTCAAGCTTCTCTTTTCCTTTATTTTTTCTTCCTCCCTCTCTCTCCCTACCACTTAAATTTCACAGGCACCTGAATCTGATCACAACTTCCTCTGTCCAGTGTAAAGTTTAGTCTGAGAGAGCGCACATACCACAATGCGTTGGGATAATATTAATGTATAGTATTTGAAGCCCCAGGGCCTGTATGTTTCATTAATTTCCTCCCCATTAAAGTAAAATGAGGATATCCTGTAGAGAATTGCAGTGAACCATTCGGACTGTGAAACTCGTCCTGACCCTGCTAAGAAAAACAGACAGAAGAGGTAAGAGCAGCTGATCACAATATACAGCCACCCAAACGAAACACAGGGGCTCCTTGCCCAGCCCTCTTTGCACTACCACCATGCAAATATTTAGCTTAACAGGATGTGAAGAGCTGGTCAGCAAGCGTTAAAAAAATACGCACTGATTTTTATTTGTTTAAAATGCGAAACATTTCCCGTACATTCCTTGCAGTGCATTAACCTCAGGCGCAATTTCCACTCCGGGATTGAGCAAACCCGGGACCTGGGTTGCACACAAATAATTCAGATCACTGCATCTGTTTGCGTGTGGTTGGGGCATGCATACCTACCCCCGCTGGTTAACCCAGGGCATCCAAGCTCTGCCAGACCCATGAGGGCTGGCATCCAAAAGAAACCATCCCTTCCAACACAACTGGCCGCTGTGGTTGTCAGTGCCAGCCCCGTGAATGGCTCTGTTTAGGTTTAGCACAGATCCAGCAGAGCCCACGTCCTTTGAAAGAATAATGTATCCCCTCCTCCCTGTCCCTAGCAGCCTCTCTCTGGTTTTGT
Organism: Jacana jacana; assembly: GCA_013400555.1. Classification (NCBI taxonomy): domain Eukaryota; kingdom Metazoa; phylum Chordata; class Aves; order Charadriiformes; family Jacanidae; genus Jacana; species Jacana jacana. Next base: position 55,552 of record VZTM01041590.1, on the reverse strand, counting down.
TCCTCACGTAAATTTCTCTGACATCCTCTACCTTGGTACTCATGCTCCACCACAGCTCACCTTTCCACCTTACACACTCAGGAATGAGCAGAGGAAGGAATTTCCACTTTGGACTTGAAAGCACAGGTGTATGCACATGGATTTTATAAGCAGAAACGGTTTCTTTGTGGAGGAAAAGGGTGGCCATTCAGCCAAGGTTCAAGTTTTACCAGTTCCCTTGTTTTGGCTCTTTTGACCAGCTCTGCTGGCACGACAGACAAGGTGGGAGGTGGAGGTGTAACCCCCCTGAACATCACTGATCAAGTGAAGAGACTCCAACAGAGCTTGCTTCCTTCGTTTTTTGGCAGGCACCTACCTTGCTCTGCAGGTTTTCCTCTTTGTCCAACAATCTTCAAGTCACACCTGAGGTGATCCTCAGGAAGGCAGGGTGAAGCACAGGGAGCCTGGGGACCTGTCCTGCTCAGACCACAAACTTCACAGCCAAGGTACTCGAATATAAACCTGCAGTTCTAGGAAACCAAGCACCCAGATTGGTCTAAATTACCATCCACTGACATGAGACACGATTCAAAAATGCAGTTGGAAAATGAACTTCCTCTTCTATGGCCCCTTCAACACCCATCCTTTGAAGAACTAATTTCAGTCCCAAGTAATGGCTCTGCCCTGGTCCCAAGGCTCCAGGTTAAAAAGTGTATTTTGGAGGCAGTATAGTGCATTGCCTGCCCTAGGGGGAAGCAGCAGTTTGAATCACCCTGCACCAGCCTCTCTGGATTGTTCACAGATCTGCATGGCCAGGCACCAGAGGATGCCCTGCCCCTGCCTTGGAGCACAGGGGGTTCGTGAGGCAAGGTATGGCATGAAGGCAGATATAGGCGAATCTCAGTAGAAATGGTAAGATATCCCCTGCCATTCCCACGAGGAATAAGAAAAATTGTTTTCTATGCTCCTTCCCTAGGTGCTGCCTTTGCATTGTGCTACTCTCAAAAAACTTGTGTATTGGTGTTGTAAATGGTGGTGGGATTGAGGAGCAGAAAGATGATGGAACTGCAGGGTAACATGACCTCCTCCAAGATGACAACCAGTTAGAACAATCATTCTCCCTACCCTCCAAGATCAAAATATTCACCTGGACTGGAGAATCTGGTTAACAACCCTGCAAAATCTTTAGCAAGACACCTCCCCATGAAGCCCTAACTCTAACTCATGGTCTTTACTTCCAAAGCCCATTACCAATGCACTTCCCATGGCAGAAATTCATAAGAAATATCTGTTTGTATTTGCTTGAACCTCAGAAGTAAAGCTCATTTCAAATAAAGCCTCAATTCCCTTTTCTCCATGTTCCATGACAGCAGCTGCCATTTACTTCTCCTCAGCTTCCTACTGGCTCCTTCTGACAAACCCCATCATATTCTTCTGCCATTTGATCTCACATTTCCTATTTGCCAACAACTTTCTTCCTCTTCTTACTTCAGAAGCACCTTCTCTTACCCATTTCCCAGCACACAATTCAAATGCTTCCTTAAATTAGAGGTGGGCTTGAGGAAGGAAAGTTAAATCCAGGTTTTGCAATGTTTCTGTGGTGTTTTGGCTCCTCGGCATTATTTTGGGCCTGTCTCTGCTTCCAATACCCTAAATTGCATGAAGAATTTGGCCTCTGGGCATTACAGGAATGCGTATAATAATTAATCACAAAAAGGCTCCAAGCACCGTATGTGCCAGTGATCACATTTGCACCATTTAGATTTGAAACAAGGACTTTCATGCTCGGATTTGCTTGTAAATTGCCAAGCCCCTGTTTGAGACCACTTACATATCATTCTCCCATTCTGCACAGACCCCTGCCTTCAGCCAGCTCCCAGCAGGTTGGGAGCAGGGGGGAGGACACACTCATGATATAATATGCAACAGCCTGATGATTACTAATATTTCCTAATAAAAAAGCATATATATATAAAAAAAACACTAAAAAAACCCACAGCCCCCAGCTCATGATTTGAATAAGGGGGAGGGAAGAAGGTGTGGGGGGGAAATTGTCTTAATTAAAATTCTCCCTTTCATCCTGGTAATTACATTCAAACAGGCGACAGCAGCAGCATCGCTGCTTGTCACTGTGCCAAAAAAAGAAATTGATTTGATCACCGGGACATCATGTTGCATTAAATAAAATTCTTAAAAATCTGCCAGCATTTTCTTCTTTTTTTTTTTTTTTTTTTTTTTGTTATACTGTAATTACTTCTAGAACACTGCAAAGAAGGGTGAAAACAGAGGGAAAAGAGAAGAGGAGGAGGAGGAGGAAGGGCACCCAGTGGCAGATAATACGCCAGTAATGATGGAAACACCTGTAAGCCAGCAGAGATCTAGCAGCTATCAGCTCTGGCTGCATTCCATATCCATTAGCTACAAGAGGCTGCTGGGCTCCAGGAAAGGAGGGTGTTAGCTCTGACAACTGGTGAAAAGCTGATGAAAACGTACCAAAGGGGCAGTCACGGCGCTGCCATTTGATAAAGAGGAAAAAAAAAAAAAAAGAGAGAGAGGAAAGGGAGAAGGGAAAAAAAAA
>VZTM01041590.1:0-52989 GCA_013400555.1 Jacana jacana | reverse complement strand
CGGTCACGGGGCTGCCAATTGAAAAAAAGGAAAAAAAAAAAAAAGAGAGAGAGGAAAGGGAGAAGGGAAAAAAAAAGCCAGGAGTAAATCAGTCTAATTAATGGCTTTGCTCATTTATCGGGGGCAAATGCTAATTATTCTTTTTAATCACTTTTCTGCCGCAGTTGCTCATTCTCTCTCTCTCTCTCTCTTTTTTTTTTTTTTCCCTGCCAGTTCTGCTTAGCAAGAAAGGCTGGTAGAAAAGCAATCCAAACCTTAGGCTTATAAATAAGGAAACAACAAGAGAAAATTAAAGAATGGATGAAATCATTCCATGAAATCCTACCAGGCTTCCATCCATGCAGAAAGTCCCAGCGCCCTTGCTGATCTCCTACCTCCATTTGTGACCTACAGGCTATAAACTGAAATGTAGAGCAGCCCTCTATACAGAAGCTGAAAGATCCTGCAAGAGCTTTTAACACCACCCCTTCAAACTCTGAACTCCTCTCGTATCCTTTATTATTCACCAACACGTGTGTGAACAGCCTTTGTTCATGCCAGTCTAAAGGAAACAACTCTCTACTAGTAAACCCAGGAGCTTCTGGGTGTGAATATCACTGTTTAATTTTCTTGTCTGTTGTTCAACCCACAACATGCAGGGCAGGACTGTCAAAACCATGGAGAAATGTTGGTTGCACATCTTCAGACACCTAAAGACCTTGGCTTTGAGGAGACAGCTAAAGCACCACTTTCTTAAGCCTCTTCCAGCTAGTTACCCAAAAAAAGCCACTAATTACCACCATAAATCTTGTCCTCATTCATCAAGTGGTGAGCAGAAACTTGTGTTTTGGTGACCAAAGGGACCATAAACACAGGGACTAAATCTGCAAACAAACCCACAGACTTAAAACAATTCAACAAAACCACGCAGCAAATTGTCAAGAAAAGCAAACCCAAAAAAACCTAGTGCAGAAGCAGAAGCCAGTTTGCAAACAAATCTCAACAGAAAAAGACTCCGTTTGTGGCAAGTCTGTTTGGAGTAAGACACTTGAGCATCAGCGAAGAGACAAAGACGAAACACGACTGTCAGACCAGGCAGACTGCATTTGGGAGCATATACGAGCAGAGCTGCTCTACCAGCACAGCCAAGACACCAGATCCCGTTCTCCCTTACCTTTGATTTGCAGAAAGAAACAAGTTACTCACCCCAGTAAGACAAGGGGATCCAGGGAACCTCCTCCCTTAGGAGCAACACTATCCGTGGCAGCAGATCCAGGAGGACACGGACGAGCTGTTTGAGGAAAGCTCTGGCTGCAGAGCAGCTCTCTTTGGTCACAGTTTAAAGGTCTCCAATAAGAATTTAATTCAACAATCCAGTTACTGCATAGTAAATCCCCCGAGTACTAGATGTGTGTCTTGATAGCTGCTAAACCTCAGTAAACAAGTCTTTAATCATCCATTGGTAATTAATTAGCAAACAAGAACTAATTGCAACTAGATAGCTTCTTAGATTCAAGACAGTTGTTTTACATTAATTAAATATAGAGGTCCACAAGTTATACAAACACATTCTAACCAATGTGCACGCAGGTTTCTACAATTCATTTTGGTTCCTACTGGCAGTTTTACCAGTGAAAATTGTTCAAAAGAAGCAAATTTCAGGGTGATGCAAATATTGGCACCTGTGACAGGTGCTTACAAGCATCAATACACTCACCCAGCTTTGAGCAGAAACACCACCAATAGGACCCACAACCAAGGACAAGCAAGCTCAGGAAGGTACAGCCAAGAGTCTAACACTCAGTGAAAGATTTGAAATAAACATAAATGATAAATGCACAAGGTATTAGTGTTCTCTGCATTTGCAGTCTGTTCCACAAATATCACTCCATTAAAAATTACTTGTCTGGCTTTGTTGCTAGTCCTTAATGGCATTAAGTCAGATTTCTGCCACCAGTTTTGAAAAGAACCAAAGCTTTTGCCCCATGAGTTTCATTATTGGAGCTGACTTTACAACTTCTTAAGAAACAAGCAAAACCTCCAAACAAGTCAAAGAGATCTTATTACAATAAGAGAAATCAAAGTCCTATCTTGGCATAGCCACACATTTGGTGAAATCAAATGAAAAAACATGTCTTTTGCTCTCCCAGATTGATCTTAATATTTTTTTTTCAGGCTAACTAATCCTTTTGTCTCTTTTCAAAGACTCTGGAGCCTTTCCTTCCCAGCCATGCCATTCACTTGCCAGGCAATATTTACCAGCAGTTAAACATGATGCTCTCACAGTAATTTACAGTAATGTTTTATAAGACCTGGTAAGATTCTGGGGATGTGCCAGTGCATCCCAAGAGGGAGCAATCACAGAGTCCAGGTGGGTTACAGTCAAAATCAAAGCTTGGACTTGCCAAGAGGTTGCATTTCTGTAAATACAGGACCAGATTCATAATATTGCAGATTATGTGGATGTGGGCCTGATTAAAATGTAGCTTTCCATTTGATTTTCTTCCTTCTCTATGATGGGAATTACTGATCATAGTGTCTCAGATCAGTGTCTGGGAGATGGGACCAGCAGCTATTGCCTCTGCTAGAGTGGCCCAGCACTTTTTCCTGTTCCCTGTATGGTATTCAGTGGGATAGACACATATCCATTCACAGCCATCCACAGCTGAACTCTTTCTTGCCTCTTTAGCACCTTACCTCCTCCTACCACTCTACACAACACCACCACTTGCCTTTCTCTTACACCTTCCCCTAAAGCTACAATAGCATACTTGCCTTCCTGCCTAGAAGCTAAGGTGGAGTTTGTATGTCACTCCAGAGCTGTACCGTAGCATTAGAGGAGGTTTACCCTCTGTTTTCTTTCCCAGATTACCACTGCAGCATGACAAGGCTTTATCTCCCTCCACCTCCCAGTCACACTAAACTTGCGTAGCTCAGATGGCTGGGGCTCCTGCACAGGAGTTCATGGGCAGGGAAATAAAAGAAAAGTAAGATGACTCCTCATTGAAGAGGTATAAATGAGAGGGGGGAGGCTGGATAGATAAAAATTCAACAACTGTGATTTACATACACAACTGAAAACCAGCAACCAAATGGTCTGTGATCAAAGTTGCAGATGATGCAGCTCCTTGCTGCAAGGAGACTGCATCCCTTTGGTATGGCCTTCCCTGACACTGTACTATGCATGGTTGCGAGCTAATTTCATCCAAATGTGCAAATATGCAAAGCAGATCATACAATGGGCTCGAGCTGAAATACATTAATGACTATGACATGCCAAACTCCCTCCTGCGCAGCTCAACCACCAGAACTTTACTGTCCAGACTCCTCCAAGGGGCTGGCACCCAACTCCTGTTCCATGAGAGAGAAGGAAGAAGTAAAACGTGTGCTATACTGCAACCTCTTATCTGCTCGCATTTACCCATCTGACAGCAGCTGGACTTGAAGGGAAGTGGAGGGAGAGAGGGTGAGATTTTTTCATCACAACTGGCAGGCAGCAGCAGCATTCATCTCAGCCACCTCTTAGAGAAGTCACCCCCCTTTTGGGCCCCTGCATCCCCCCAGAAACACAGGCACCCAGTGCGTGTTTACAAATGCATCATTTATGTCCACATGTCAAACACTCGCACACAGACAGCGTGTGAGGAGACGGAGTGAAAAGAAAAACATGTCTTTCTCCATATACTGTATGTTCTCCTGGTCTTCCTATTTCATTCTGCTTTATCTATCAAAAATATATTAACCCAAAAGCCTGTTTCCATCAAAGTCTCGATTCCATGAACATTGAAAGATAAGCCTTATCTTATTACTGGTGCATTAACAACAGAAATCTAAAGGGCTACTATCAATCATCTCCTTCTCTCTGTTTCTTTTTCCCCTCTTCTCAAAGCAGCTCTGCAGCGAGCATGACTGGGACCTCGCAGGGGTTCTGGTGGACACACAAATACACACCAACAAGCACAAAAATGCCACCACTGCCCTAGTGAAAGACGTCATGGAAAGACCTGAGGGTTTGGCCAGGGCCAAGCACACACCAACAGAAGAGAAAGCAGCGTCAAGCAGCACCCACTCAAAGGGGGAAGCAGCCCATATAAATCTGTACAAATACAAACCTCCTTCCCCTCCGGCACAGAGCCTGCGAGCAGATGATCTCAAAGCAATTTTTAAGAAGAAATTTGCAGAGGGGAAACAAGCCACTCAAAAAATCCAAGGTCAGAGAGGTCATCTGCATTTCTATTTCCATTGCATCTATTTTTATTATAACTTCTCCCTTGCCATCCTTACCTACTACTTTCTCCTGGTATCTAGTCCTCTCCACATCATGTGTGTAAATTTTAGATGTTTCTTATTAGGGCGTTTGCATCAACTGAAGCAGCATCCAAGTGCCTTGGCAGAGATGCTTGGTTGAGGTTTTAAAACGAAAAGGTTCTAGATTACTTATGGAAAGCAGGGATCATTTTCTGCAGTGATCTTTTGGGGCAGAACAAACTCCACAATGGACATGAATTCCTTGCTTCTGGGGCAATTCAAATATCCACCTTAATGTTGCAGCAATGTGTGTTCCTTTGCCTTTTTTTTTGTTGCCTTTCTAATTAGAAGTTTTAATTCTGCAATGAGTGTCACTATGAGCCCCGGCCAAAACCAACACAGCCTGTTCCAAAGGCCCTTTGGAAAACTTTTATTTTTAAAAGCCAGAACAAGACAGATGATCCAAGAGTGATAAATCTGAGGTTTCTAAAAGCGCTGAGGATAGCAGGAGGGCAAAGAGACAGCTAGGGATGAACAGCATGTACAACACGGCTCCTAGTAAAAACAAACTTCTTCTCATGGACAAAGCTGTCAACTCCACATGTAAGTCTCTACACCAGAGATTCTACCAAACCTTTCTATATGCCAAGATGGTTGTCACTGAGGTCCTGCAGGCTCAAAGCCTGATCCTCTTTAACAACACCACCTCCTGAACTGGGCTTGCCATCTGCTTTTCCAGATGTAGGAAAACACACAAAGTTTGAAGGCCTTTACCACAAGGTCAGCTACTTAAGTAATATAGACGAGTGCACACCCCCTTGTCGTGACATGGAGTACTCCTTTCTGGAAACACAGCTCTGGGATGCTCTGTCATGTCCCTCCACTGAGACAGGATGAGCACAGTGAAACTGCCACATATGGTCAGTGACTCCCAGGCATGCAGGTTGGATCACTGTTATCTTCATAAGCCCAGCACAGAGAATCCACTGGTTACCACAGCCAGAGCATGGCCAGAGATGTTCAAGATAGTCCAGAACTGAGCACAGGCAGGACCTGGAACTAAATGGCATTTACTCTGAGTGATAGCTTTAGAAGAGTTTCACTACACCTTCTGGATACATCCTTTTCAGAAACTTATCTGTTGGTTTTTCTTCAGTTCCTGAAAAAAAATTGGTCTTCAGTTTAAATAAAAATAAAATAAATCTTACTGCAGGAGCAGACCACGGAGAAGCTGGCAATAAAAAGGAAATCCAAGGATATTGCTGGAGCTCACTTTTGGCCTTCAACGTCAAGTGGCCAATGCATCCTTCCTACACACACACCTTTTAGTTGGGCTCATCTCATCTTTTCCCAAGGACTTCCAGTTCTTTCTTTGACAGAGCCTCAGAATTGTACAATTGGATTTCCATCATAGGGAATCAGTTTCCAAACAACCTTAAAAAGAAATGCAATGTGTTGTGAAGGTCCTACGCTCCAGCTGTTCTCTGGCAGAACAGACCAACTTCCAAGTGGGAGAGCTCCCAGGGCACAAATCAATAGCTACTGCTTTTCTTTTAAACTACAAGAATTTCAGCACAAAAAATCCAATCTCAACTATGGCTGCATGCAACCACACACAGACTCATAGAATCACCCAGACTGGAAGAGATACTGGGAGACCACTTCACATCAACCTCTGCTGAAAGCAAAGTCAGTTGAGATCACATTGCTCAGGCCTTTGTCCAGTTGGGTCTTGCAAAATAGAGATTCCAAAATTTTAAATGTTAGCTTGGTCCTACCTACATGGCTTTCTGGACTGAAAAAGTGTCCTTTCCATAAAGTGTATTGAGCAGGAAAGTCCAGATTAAACTAAAATGTGTCAAACAGGTCACTACAGGTCAGAAAGAGAAAAACAACGAAGTATTTCATCAAAGTACTGTTTGTTATATCACAAACTTGCCTTCAGATAAACTTGTCTACAGCAAGAATCAAGTCGCAGGCAGCAGCTCAAAGCAGAAACCAGGGTGTGTCTTATGGACGGTGGGAAAATGGAGGAATGAGCTTAACAAAAATACAGCACGGGGACACAAAATGTTAACCAGGAAAACACATCACATGTTTATGCATGTTAGGTGTTTATTTTTCAATCAAGTACATGTGCCCAGATCATGACAGGATGTTTGAACTGTGCACATCAGGTCTTTTACCCACTGTTTATATGAATGTCATTCACTATCAGGCCTCTGCGGAAGATAAACAGATTGAAGAGAGATGAGGGCATATCTGAGTTTTGCATTGCTTCCGGCTCTAACTCTGCTCTTGCTGCTGTAAGAAACAAAACTATTGACCATTAGAATGTCAGAAAAAGCAGGGAAGAGAGAAGAAGAACTGGACATAAACCAGGAGGCAGAGGTACGGGCAAACCAAAGTCATCTCCGAGAACACACAGAAAGGGGCACTCTGGAGATCACGAGACACCAGGGCAATTTTTCTGGTGTCTGTGACAGACACAAAGTAACTTAAACTTAGACCAAGAAGACATGTGATCCAATTACCTGGCAGACAATATTCAACAAGCATGCCAGACAGACTTGCTGATGGGACTGCAGGACTGCCAAATCCTTCTTGATGTTCAAATCATTGGGCGTCTTCCCCACTCTTAACACCTCTTAAGTCTCAGAAGCCACAAAGCCAGAGTTTATTGTGAGGAGAGATGTAGAGGCTATTGCACAAGCATTGAAGTATACCCTACAAACGAGAGGTTAAATCCTTGCAATTTGAGGGGAAAACACCCTGAATACTGGGGACATTCATACGGTGCAATGGAGATGTGTGCTGGACACCGCCAGGGTCACTCATGCAGCCACATGGCAGTGACGTGGTTTGGGCCCTCAGCTTTATGCTGGGGGCATGCCCATCCCACTGAAATCAGCCAAAAAACCTCACTTTGAGTGTTGTAAGAGTAGGTTTAGGGCTACTGCTTCTGCAAATCCCATTGATGGGATACCACCTTTACATTCAAGAGGTTATTAGAATAATGTTCAATCTATGTACCCACTGCAGGGTGGAAAGCTAAGAGCAAAAGGGCATTTGCAGAGTTTGTTTCTACATTCAAGCTTTTAGAGCACAAGCTCTCTCAATTGTCATCGTAAGGTCACTCGCACTGACTAGAGATGAAGATGAACAGAAGGCAGCTGGTTCAGAATCCTCCCTTTACACACCTTACTTCAATCAGACTGTTATAAAAACTAACAAGGATGGCAGGTTTCTGCACAAACCACCACCAGCCCCAAAACTCCAGTGTTACTACTGAAGAGCTCACATACCCAAACTCCAAAAGAAAATGGCAAGTGGAACAAACCAACAGCATCTAGTAACAAAAAACAGCCTTCAAGACTGTGATAAACAGCAATTTGCTGGCTGTACCAGAGAGCTCTGTTGATGAACACAGTAAGTGGAACAGAGGAGCAGCAAGGATGGGGTAAAGGTATATTCCGCTGCATAGGAGAACTGATGAATCTACCAGTCAAATTTATCTGCAAACTCGAAGTGGAAAGACCACTTCCCTTGCATTCGGAGTAGTATTGTGCATTTCCCTTCAGACTGATACCATCGAAGCCCAGTGTGCTTCCTGTGCGGCACACTGTCCCTTGGCTGAAATGCTGTCTTTTAAAAAGACAAAACAATAAAATTCTATGTATTTTCACATGCATCATCCATAAACCCGCGTTTGAGCTGCAATTCAGTCTTGTTGTGCCACGGGACAAAGACAGACATACCCCTACATTCTGCTTCATGAACAGCCAGAGCATCAAGGCATCACTTTAGCAATCACGTTTACTGCAAGATAATTCTATAGGACAGCATAGGCTTGAGCCTCTTTTGGTGGGTGAGGGGGTTAGCAAGACATTGCTTAAGGCATTAATCCATGGGCATAGTTGAAAAGGTGGACATTATAGTAGATTGTCCCTGTTTGTCCTTGGGAGTGGTAACTTACCCATGCAATTCCAGGCTTTGGACTGAAGACTTTCAGAGGCACACACCCCTGGTCATTATGTGGGGCCAACAGCTGTACCATGTATTATTCCCCATTCCTAGTAGCACCCCCAGATGAGCCCCAACCCTCATTTAATGGGTTGCACTCAGCGTATTTCCCATGTGGCCCCTGAAAGGCAACCTTGTGTTGCTACTCCTCCTTGGTAGAGCAGCTGCAGGGTAAAAGTACCCAGTCCTAGTTTCAAGCATTTTGTTTCAGAGTCTCATCATTTCCCATCACGAGCTGGGTGGGGGGAGATAACGGCCGTCAGTCTGTCTGCAGAACAGGCTGGCTCTGTTTGCCCCGTGCCCCAGCAAACAGAGGTTGTCGACTTTTAATGGAGCACTCAGGTTTCCGCCGATGCCAGCTGCAGATAGAACGGCCCAGCGGCAAACAAATTCAGGTCCCTGGGGGCCGCTCAGATTCTCCTCTTATTTGTTAGTTTACCTGTAAAATACAGTTGGGCTAATTCCTGCTTGCGTGGGTGCAAAGATATGTTTCCCTCCTCTTTTGAGTTAGCAGGGGGAAGAAGATGAGCAAGCACAGCAAGGCTAATGGAGCACAAGAGCATTTCCCATGGCTCAGGCAACAGCAAACGTTTTCTGCAGGGAATCGTCTGCCAAACACCCCGCACAGGGGTGAAGTTCTGCAGCTCTTCGTAATAACTAAGACCTACTTGTTACACACCAAGGTGCAGAAGGCGTCCTAATATCTACATGTTCAGATGGGTTTAAACCCAATAGCTCCTCACAACATCAGGTTGAATTTATTATATGCTTATTATAAGGCCAAGAAAGGAGAAGGAATTATCAGCAAATGTCTTATTTGATTTTTAAGTATTAACAAAAGCATTTTAATTACACCTGAAAGCATCACATTACTGAAATGGACCAGAATACTCACCCGCAAATTCAAATCGCCACCAAAAATGAACCTGAATGTCTCCTCGGAATCTTTTTAGGACTCATCCTTGTCACCAAACTGTTCTTCAACTCAGTTGCAAAATTTGGTGTTTCTTAGCCCCAAAAGACATGCACGCTGCAATTTAGACATGAGCTGGAAGAGAGAAAGGCTGCAGCACTAAAACTGGATCCAGTCAGGGTTCAGAGGCTTGGCACTGGCATGTTAGACGAAAGCTCTGGTTTAGGGCTGTGACTGCAGCAAACTTTAATGAGAAAGCCAGGGCTGTGAAAACTGAGTCTTGCAGGTCAAGACTAAAACGCACCTCCAGAACCAGGAAAACTTGCACATCACCTGCCTATTGCATATTTTGTACCAAAGCAATCCACTTCCCTGAGCATCCTCTGACATGTTAAAAAAATGTTACTTTTCTCTGAAAAACAGATTCTAGTAAAAACCAAAAAGTCCACACAGGTCCAGTTTTGCAGCTGAAGCCAAATGAAAGCAGAGTGAAAAACTCTGACAATGTCACCTAGAGTGTACATAGCTTGGTTTAGAAAAAAAATGTTGATGCTTTTCCACAAGACATTGGCATAAGCAAGCTAGGGAAAAAAAAAGTCACTTAAAGAAACTCACTATAGACTGAGCATGACACTGTTTGGAGAACATGAAGAGAATAGTTATCAACAGTACACTGTGTGGGAGGATATATTAAGCATAGTTCAGAGGGGTGTGTTCCTGAGCTAATTCTATTCCATATTTTCATTAATGATCCCCAAGACCGAAGAGATCAGGTGGGAATGAGCATGCTGGAGTGAAGGACTGGACTTTAAGTAATCTCAGCAAATTGGAGACAGTCTAAAAAAACAGGAAGCTCTGTAAGGAGGGGAGGGGGGGGCAAAAAATGTGTAAGTACAGAATAGAAAATGCAAGCCCATATAACAGACCTATAGAGAGCCATCACAATACTGAGCTCACACATTAAACCTAAGGCAATAAACAGACTCTGCAAATCCTCCTGATGGGGAAGCACAAGTAGGAATACGGCCTGAGATGCACCCAAGACTAAACTCCTGCTTTATTCAGTCAGTACTTGTGAGGCCTTAGCTAGAGAACTGCCTAGTTGAGAGAAATGCACTCAAGGGAAGACACTGACTATTTGGAGAAAACTTGGGAAGACAGAAACGACTCCAGACCCGGGACACACAGCCCTTAAAGGGAGAGACTGTACAAACCAATAACATTTAGTCCAGAGGAAAGAAGATTGAGCGGGGATGTGAATTGGTCTTCAAGTGCATAAAGGAGTGTTGCAAAGGGAAAATGAATAGTTTGTTCTCTCTACCACAGAGGATGGGGATTAAGTTGGGGGGGGGAGGGGGAAAGGGCTTACACTGCAACATGAAAGATTCAAGTAAGGTACTAGGAAGACAGAACCTGTTCCCTCTCCCTCCCAAACAACCCTAATCATCATAAAGTCCTGTGATAGTGACAAAGAAAAAAAAAGTCTCTAAAAACAAGTTAGCTGGACAACTGAAAAGAACCACATACATAGAGTCAAGATGACCTTAGGATTCCCTTCAAGAAGCAATAACCCTTGTCAGTCTATATACATCTAAGAGATGACAACTTCTTACTGAGATGGCACAGAGATGCTTATCAATGACAGATTCAGAAGATATCTTGTTAGTGGATAGGACAAAAAAGGGTTTGCTTTCTTGATATCTTTATATTGATCCTAAATTGGACACAGATACTCTGAGACTCATGGAGAAGTTTTAAAACAACAACTGCTTCTTTTCTGAACATTGCTGCTAAGTTTCACAAGGATTCCAAGGGAAAAATAGAGATGTCAGACACAGCCTGGAAGCTCAACAGATGCTACTCTCCACTTGATCTGGTCCAATCTTAGAATGAGACACCACCACATTGTCCTCCAAATCATGCACATAACAGAACTCCTCCTCTTGGCACACAAATGTCACAAGGGGGAATGGATGTGGCACTGATGCACTGTAACTTGTGCTGTTGCTGGTCATCCCTCTGAGAAAGGTTGCATGCCTGCGGTTTAAGTGAAGAGATTTTCACACCTCATATAATGCAGGCACTTACCTGGATTCAATATTTTATGCTCAGTGACAGAACGCTGGTACCACCCGCACAAGCAGCCAGATTAGCCACAAAGAGGAAGACACCTAATTTGCAAGCCAGGAGCCACAGGCTATTTACGCCGCAGCGTCTCAGCTGTAAATGTTTAATTAAATTAGCCTTTCTTCAATCATGGCATATTTTCTACATCAGTGCTCATTTTTGACTTGTTGCAAAGCCTCTCCTGATGTTCCTTTTTTAAGGCACTGAAATGCAGGGCTGGGATGTTACTACAATGGGCAGAAGCCAAGAGTAGCCTAGTGCAGAACGGTAGCACTGGGTTTGCTCAACCACTCCCCCTCAAGGGTTGCCTGGCTCAGGGTGCAGGATACCTGCAAAAGTCCTTCCAGGAAAAACTGACTCCACAGTGCTTTCTGACAGCGCTAGCTTAAAATTCAGATGAATAATGACACTGCAGCTTTACCAATTTAAAACAGAAGCTGCTTTCATGATCAGGTGAAGAACACAAGAACGTGTGTTGATGCTCCAGCCAATTTTATGGACAACTTTGGATGAGAACTGCTCAGCAAAATGGGGGGAAACTCAGTAACATTCAGTAATTACCAACTTTTGATTCAGATTTTTCTACTGCATGGCAAAAAAACCCCCACAACAGGAATGGACTTCTGAACGTCCTAGTCCACTAAACAGACAATCAGCAGAAAAAGACTGTTAAATGCTTTGTTGCATTACCAATAGCATTATTAAATGATTCACACACTGACAGAGATCCATGTTGCAACTGCAGTCAATTACCAATATTATCACTTCCTTGAAAACAGAAGTTAAAAATTCTCCTGGAAATTAGAGGCCAGTGTGAGCTTACTCACACCAGGTAAAACCATGGGGCAATGATCAAAACCAGGCTGGCTAATCATCTGGAGAAATGTGATTCATTAAGCACCAAAAAAAAGTAAGGGAAAATTAGGCATCCCCACTGTACTGGAGTTATCGACACACGCTCATAAATCCTTGGGCTTATCAAAGACCTTCAGCAATAAAAAAAAAACCTGCAAAGAAAGAAAAGTACAGAGACAAAACAGAGTCTGGGTTTAACCATATGAAAGATTAAGAGAGTGCTAAAAAACTCCATGTTAACCTCAGTGTTGCTTAACTTTACTGACCTTCCAGACAGGGAAGAGCCACACAACTGGGAGAGATTTGCAAACAGCCCAAAAGCTAATTTAGCTGGTGGGAGAAGGAAGAACTTAAGGATCACCAAAGCTGGGGTGAAATTGAGTATTGACAAGGGAAAGTAACCACAAAGCATGTATAAAAATTGAACTACACCAAGACATTAACAGAAGCATCCCAGATAAAAGATCCAGGCATCATTGTGCACAGGTCAATAGCACATGGACCCTGCACAGGAAGGCTTCTGGGGGACTGACGCTGAAGAAAAGGGACAGGTATTACTGAAATTATTAAAAGCCACTGATCAATCTTCGTGTTGAAGAGCATATTGATTTAATAAAACCATTAGAAGCATGGATAGCTTTCTATACCAACAGAAGTGGCAAAGATTTGCATATGCAAAGACAGGTGACATCTGACAAAGGTAAGCAAACTAACAGCAAGAAGGAAGGGAAATCATGATCTGTTCCAGCAGAACATGAAATTAACTGAAAATAGCGAATCAAAACCACAGTTTCATAATTAGCTTGTGGGTTAGAGTGCCACAAAGTATCTTGGAAAATGTATTTCAGCAGTTTTTCAAATGATTGGGTATTTGTCAGGAAAACCCACAAGTACACTAGACAGAGCAAAATACACATCTTCAGGTTCAAAGGACACAAGATATCCAACAGCTGTGAGGAGTCTGGGGAAACCGTTGCCTTACAAGCATATTATTCCACAACTATCCAATGGCAGGAGTTTTTGTACTTTCCAAGAGCATGATGCTGGAAACACTAAATGCCAGTGCTTTAGAATCTATCCCTATCTTCCCACAAATCTGCTTTAAAGCAGGAGAGAAGACAAATGAGGTAAGGGACCTTGAGCAACTCAATATACTATACATGAGCCTTCAAGGCTCCTTCACACCCAGCAACGTGCTATGCATGGTGTGTTATGGACAGCTGACACCAGCAGTTCAAAGACGGTGAGCAATCCTCAAGGCAGCTGTCTTCTGTAATACTATGCAGGACTGAAAATGGGAGCTGCAGAAGTGCCAACATCATGACTGACCTCCAAAGGCAGGGTCAGGAACCTTTCTGCACTGGCAGCATCACAACCAGAGTAAGCAGACGCAGGGGCAAGGCTGATCCAGTGCCATGATGAAATCCTCCAACAATTCACCTATTTGTCTTTCAGTTTTGAGACTTCGTCTTTTCACCCTATGTATGATCAGTGAATCCATAGATCTCCTCTAAACTCAGGTCCCTGGGAACAGACAAGGTCCAATCAGGAAGATGAACGCTGCCTTGAAGAATGTTTTCTGATGATCGACTCAAAAAGCAAAACATACCTGTAGGCAGAAGGGTGCGAGCTAATCCCTGTTGTGCTACAGCCCTACAGAGACAGCTGATCCTCCTGCAGTTCCCAACTGCCAGTCAAAGCTTTAACATCTTAATACACAGCATGCTCTAATTAAAATTTCTAATTAAGGGGGGGAAGAAAACAGTAACCAGAAAAACTAATGTTGCAAATTAGCAAGCCTTATGTACAAATTGGAGGTGGTCTTTGTGGCTCCTTCATCTATCATATTAACGTTGGCATTTTAAGCAAGTAATTCCATACAAAGTTACCAAGAGTTCACCTGTGTCCATTTTAGTAGTGGGAGACAAGCAGCAATTTTTAGACAAGCCTCTTTTGTTAGGGTGCAAGGCACACACACAATCCATCTTATCATCTGTCTTTGGAAAACAGACCAAATCAAAAAGGACCAAGGAACAAACAGACAAATTGTGTCTGCATCAGTGCAAGATGAAGTTATCTCAGACATTCTCTTACTTTTGTCCCAGGAAAGAAAGGAAATGTCCTGAGGAGTCTGGGCAAACTACCCTCGGGGCTTGTAACTAGAGGCTCAGGAATGGCCTTCACATAGCAGGTGAGTGAGATATGGGAAGACAAGCAGCAGGAGCTACAGTCTAACGATTCAGCTCCACCCCAGCAACATCTCACATGCGACAGTGGACAACTCACTAAACTCATTCTTCCAATTCTGTCTCCATCCAACAGTCATGGATTTACTGCAGCAAATGCATCAGAGAGAGTGAATTGTACATAATGTTTTTGAAATACATCATATACCAAGGGCAAAAATTGTCAAATACCATCAGCACTTGGAACTGACAAATCAAAATGCTGTGCAGAAAGCTTTTCTCCAATACTCATCTTGCACCAACTTTAAAGGTAAATCATTATGTTAAAAAACTGTGGTGCTTAAACATTTATATACCTGTTATAACAACAGAATTAATAAATATGTGCTCAGACACAGTTACTACAGCAGTGCTGGGCCTCTACAAACACGTTTCAGCCTAAATCCATGCTTCTCATCCAGTTTAGTGTTCCTGACAGCTCTATTTTCATTCCAAACATGCAAACCTCTATGCTTTTCCACTGTTCTAACCCTGGATCTCTACCTGAAACTGCCCCGTCATGCCATGCTTTGCCAGATGGCAAATGAGATGTGCAACTCAACTCAGCACTGGAGGGAGAGCAAACGGTCCGCTTACAGTGGGGTTGTAAGAACAGATCAATGCTCAAAGTTAAAAACAAAACAAAACACCCCACACTGAGGTATGAAGTGATTTGGATTACTCTCCAAACAATATGCTTTATATTGTCAGAGCCCCAAAAACTACACTTCTAAAAAGGCAAGAACCTCCCTTAGTTCATCTACAAGAGAAACAGGAAAGGTGTACATGAGAAATCACACCTTGTGCCACATCACACTCAAGCTACACAGCTTTGCCCTCATGCCAAAGTGCTCTGTTAACACCATCCCACCTCTCTCTTCAGCTGCAACAGGGTACATTTTGCCAAGGAAACCAGCCAACAGCCTGACACTGTGGTGGGGTGACCCTCTTAAGATGCAAAATGAAGAGGATAAAAACTTTTCCAGTGAGCCTTCCTGATTAGTCCAACATTTCAAGTCTCTTCCATAGGGTATAATACTCCACAATAATCCTTGCCAGGATGCACTTGAGGATGAGACTTAAGAAACATAGGTTTTGATGCACTTGGTGGAACTCCATTATTGTCTCGCTCTCAAATTAAAACTGCATCATGTGCAGAATATAAACCCTGCATCTAAGTCTCAAGGTATGAAAAAGTTCCATTAAAGCATGCTTCCTTACCCCCCTGCACGAGCTGCATTCGGCTTTCGCTGCAAAAATCCCTTCTGACAGTACGTCTCCTTGTGAGCCACACACACCCCACAGGTTGCTCAAACACCCTCTCCATCCCTCCCCAGTACCTCAGCAGAAGGGTTTAAGCACACAGACAGGACCAACTCTCAGATCCTATCAATACAAAGTCACTCTACAGGGTCAGGAATTCCAGAAGAATCAGACAAACCCGAGTGGGAAACAGAGGCAAACAAGCTTCAAACCAGATAAAGACAAATTAATGCACGTAGGCAAAAAACACACAACGCTGAGCTTAGAACTGGCAGTTACCACTCAGGAAAGACATTTTGGATTATTCAGTCAATTCTCTACAGTCATTGGCCCAGCACATGGTGAAAATCAGGAACTCAATCACCAGATTCCTGCTCAGTGAGTAACTTTTCTTGCTTCAAATTATTATCTCTAGATAATCTGTTCCTATTTCTAATGTTTTCATAGACAGTATGATTCACATTCAGGAGAACAGAAAATAACATGCACATTAATGCAGGTGGGCACCAATATAGAGAACCTTTGAGTAATTTGACATTGTCTAGAAGAGCTTCTGAAAGATGTTGATCTTTCCAGGTAATAAAACAGAAGGTGCAGAATTCAGCTTAGCTTTGGTTGAAGTGAAGCTTAAGAAAGAAAACCAGATGAGGGATTGCTTGCTTTAGCTAAAAGGAAGACATATAGGCAAAACCACTGTGTGGGGTCTAAGTTTCAGCTTGTCCTTATGGAATGCTGTTTTGAGAATGAATTCACCATAAGGGCACGGATTACTCCTAATTGTCAGACTGAAGTTATAGGCACTAAAATATCAGTTTTCACAGACAAGTAGTATTAAAAAACTGGTTCCTACACGTCTGAATGGGGGCCATATACAGCCTAATAAAAGCAATTTTGCGGTCCAAGGAGGATGGAGTCTTTCTGATTGACATGAACGAGGCCCTTGAGAAATCTAAGAATGAGGAACCAAAACACAAAGACTGCCTGACTTCCAATCAAAGAAAATGAGAAGAAACTGATCTAAACAGAACCTTCTAGAGCTAATGAACAGTCTAGATTTGTTAAAGGATTGTAAGTAATCAGATCAGTTTAGCCAAAATGCCAACGTAACAGTGCTAGCAGCCACCTCAGTCACTACCAGGGTGTTTTAGTTTAGCAGCTCTTCATCCAGACCTCAAATTACCTTTTGGTTATAGAACAGACAGGACTGGCAAGGACTCAATAGTCAAAAAGACAATTTGGTTTTTAAGAATGAGCTTAGAGTGCAAGGTAAGGCTCAGACATATCAAAATTCTTGCAGGGTCTTTCTGATTCTGTTTGATTAGTTCCTTTCACAGCTGATTTGCAGAATGAGCTCCAACAAAAAAAAGAATGAGATGGGATTGGATTCCCTCTTCTCTCATTTATTAGGAAAGGAAAAACAAACACACATCAGAAACCTGTGGCTCTTTGAAAAAGAGGTCCTTAACAGCACTCATTTTTGACAAGCAACAGGCACCTCGAGGGGGAGGAAAAAGAAAATTTCACTCTTATTATACCATCCTAGAACAGCACTTACCAGACATGCAAATTAAAATAAAAATCTTTAATACTAAGAAATGGAAAACCCATTCTTAACCTAAACTTTGAAGTCCAGTAACAACTGGAACTACAGCCAGTGCTGCACACGCAGCAGCAGATGCGGGAAAGACTCCATATTCTGGCCTTGACAACAGGAAATAAGCAGGCTCATCGTAGTCTTACATATATATATACACTCCTCTTACATAGTGTATATGGTGGAGCTACAATCCTATCAAATTACGCTTTTAACCTGTTTTTGTACAGAGCAGTAGGAGAATTTGTGGGGAATCCCAGAAGACTACTCCCCTTTCTCCAATATCTTACTTAAGCACAAACTCCCTAAACCCTTGAATTCCTTCTGGATGTCCATCACCCAGCAAGACTGGCCTCCCTGCAGGGAGGTCTTTCTCCCTCTCCCAGGCTCAGCAGGTTAGGTTCCCTCTGCTAGGCTTTATCTTAAAACTATTCTATTTATGTGCTTGCTAAGTTCAGTTAAGACTCATGTACTAGTAAACAAAGACCTTGTCAGCTCTCTGTGAATATTAAAATACAAGGAAAACACAGAGTTTTAAAAATTACTAATAACTAGCACTCCTTTGCTGCTTTTCATCCTTCATTTCACAAGATCCCAGAGCACTTTACAGATGTAAATACAGAGCTGCTCTCCCAGCAGTGAGAGCAGACAGTCCTGGGATGGAACATGGCTGCTCCTGGACATCACTGCATCATCACAGCTCCTCATCCTGCTGGGCTCTCACTTTTGCTCTGCCACCCCGTGGCTGTTCAACTGCACAGCTCCTGCGAGCAAGTGAAGTGCCTACTGCCTGGGAAGAGATGCCTCGTACGTGCCAAGAACTCTGCCAGTGGGGTTGGATCATTTTTCCATAGACAGGTACTTGCAGCCAATTAACACAACTGGTAGGAAGTGAGGAAAAGAGCTGTTTTCAACCGATCCTCCCCAGGAAACACACCCAGAGAGGGCACTGGCACTTCTGGGGTTGGTCAACAGAGTGGAGTTAACAGCTCTGTCCCAGCATTAAACGCACAGCAGTTTTAAGTAGAAACTGTTCTTGGTGAGGTGGGTTGCAAGCTGGATTCAAAATCTCCACTATCAATGCCAGCAGGTACCACGTTTTCGGATGGGGAGATTCAGTTTGCATTCCAAGTCAAGGATGCCACCTACTGAATCCTCGCGACCACGATCGCATGCTTTGACCCTCACAGCTCAAGACCTCTGGCAAGATGACAAGCCAGGCTGCAGTCCCAAAATAAATTCCAAGGAAAAGCAGAACACAGGCTTGAAAAAACAAAGCTTTTTCTCACTGCTCCTCCTCTCCCCACAACCCAGAAGATGTATTACTCACTGAACATCTGCACTGCCATAATAATTTCTAGTTTTGCAACACTGACAACCTTAGCAGTATTAAAAAAAACCCTCCTTACATCTTTATTCCATTTTGGATTCATTATAACACTGCCTGACAATATATGCTGGTACAGTACATTCTGCAACATTTAACCCCACTTCCCTGTTGCTGTGCTTAACTTCACGGCTTAATGACACAGAGTCAGTAGATCACAATATGACCCTGTTAATATTTTTTTAATGCCATTTTTACAAATTACAGCATAATGCACTGATTATGAGGATGAAAGGAAAGTCTCTACGTCTGTCTGGAAACCAAATAAAAGAATGTTTGAACATCTGTTCATCCTACAAATGTCTTTAAAAGCTTTGATTTTCCCATAATCATTTTGTTCCACCATTTCACCCTTTTTCAAATGTGTATCCAACAGCCTCAGGACAGCAGCCAGAGATCTGCAGTAATAGCACATTATAATCAAAGTTCTCCAGCACACTTAAATTCTCCTTTTGGAATTAAAAATTGGGAAAAAAAAAACACAAAACCAACCCCCAGTCTTCAACAGACACCTCTCCAGCTCTCTCTGTCCTACACAGACCTCTGCTAGGGGAGCAAAAAGAAAGGATGGGGCTTTATGTAGAGGATTACAAAGCGCACTGACAGGATACGGTGGCAGATGAAGGGACTCACATGAGGCACAGCACACACTGGGTCACCAGTGGCTGTCCATGAAACCTCTGCCCAAGTCACAGCCTATGCGCCTCAACACAGGCAGTTTACTCACCACAAGCTGGAGCTGGTGTAAGCTGCAGGGAAAGAGCCCTCCCCTCCACCCTGCTGGGCTTCCAGCACCAGTCATGGGAGCCCTGCCAGCGCCCAGATTTACACCTCCTTCTTCAGAGGCAGGAGCAGAGCCAAAACAAGGAGAAGCAACAAGCAAAGATGAGAAATAGGAGCAGTGAGGAGGAGAAAGTTAGGTCTGGGACTGAAAGGATGGAAGAAAGATCCTGAGTTAGTATGCCAGTCTGGAAACGAGATGGAAGATAGAGGGCAAAGATTTTTTAAAAGCGTATTACAGGAGACTTGGATGGGAAAGGGATGGAGGGGTCCAACTCCCGAAGCTGTTGCTGCTCCCTCCCTTTGGAATACCCCAAGCAAATAAACCATGGGATCCTCAGCACTAGAAGACCTTTCAGCCAAGCAGAGGGCTGCAAAATAAGTATTCAGGTCTAATGAGTTTTCAAATGGATTAAGTTCCATAACAACCGACTCACTGATCCTGCTACGGACTATCCACAGCGTAAAGGGGAAAACATTAATCAGATAGTGCTTTGTAAATATACACATCACCATTTACAGCAACAGCCTCCTCTCCAGAACTATTCAAAAGTGCCTTAGAAATGAGAATGACAAAAACCTGTAAACACAAGGCTAACTCCGGAGCAGCCAACAATGTCCTACAGCAGGAAAACTCTCCTGATGACTGCCTTTTTCTTTCCAAAATGCCAGGTAGAGCTGGCAGGATTTAGTGACCCATTTAAAATTTGGCAAGGATATTAGAACCATACAGATAAAAATGTGATTTCCTTATTAATTCACTTTTGATTTTTTTTTTTTAATGAGAACTGGTTTTTTTTTATACCAGTAACTCTTCGACTAACCTGGGATGGTAATAATGGCACTCCTCTTATGTCATCTGTTTCTCTAGCTTCCATCGCTGCAGCATCTTAAGCAGAGATAACAGTGCAGGATACTGGCTTAAAAGAAAAATAACAAATATTCTTTCCAAAGACTGCCTTTGGGGGTGTCTGGGAAGAGGAGAAAAATGGGGAAGGAGAGGTGACATGGGTGTGAAATGCATTTTTTTCATTATAGAAGGACACGTTTTCCAGCAAGGCTGGCAGCACAAGTCACATTAAGCCATAGCTGAAGTTGCCTGCCTAATTCCTCTGGGATCACACTGAAAGCACACCCCATAATCTTAAGGGATGTGCTAAAGCTTTGCTGGGACTCACTCAGCAGAAACTGTTTGGGATTATTCCACAAAGCACTAATTCTGTTCTGATTTAAAGGGGCACCATCAACCTAGTTTAGACACCAGAATTACCCTCGCTCACGACTGTCCAGCTGTAAATATCCTCTCAATAGCTGATATTTTTGCCATTTGTATTCACTTCGGTTACCTGGAAATTAAAAGGAAAAGAAAAAGACTGAAAAAACTAGGACCACATGAGCATGATGGACTCACACCCATCCATGGCTATCTGATTTATAACACATTGAGTGTTAATAACAATATAATATGAATAATAAGAACGGGTGTAGAAATCTATGACAGTTATTTACTTCCATGTGCAGCTACTGCACTTACATTACACACGTGGTCATCTTCTATGGCTTCAGCAAATAGGTCACAGGCTGCTATATAACATCAACAAGCAGAAGACCACGTTTTGTTCAAAAGATAGAAACTGTTTTCCATGCTGCCAAGCCCGAGTTCAATTTCTGTTCCAAAGTGCAGCTTTTGTACCTGTGGAATTATTATTAGTTTTCATGTTACGGTGTCCTATGCTTTGTCAATAACAAAGAAGGGATATTACCAGTGTTCTCCTTTTTATGTGCCCAGGACATGAAACTGAGAGGAAGAACTAAAGCAGCCATGAAATCCCTATTAAACAACTAATGGTTTCTAAAGCATCTTGGAGGTATTCATTTTCCAAGGCTTATGCTGCAATCTCCTATCATTATTTTAATGAAATAAAGCCCTTGACTATTTCCAGAGGCAACTTTTTCTTTCACACACAAAAGACATTTTGGTTACAAAAAACAAAACAATTCTGGAGTAGGATTCACCACTGAACAGGCAGGAAATTCAGAAAAGCTATATAAAATGTCACTGAGGATAGGTTCTGAACCTTTGGAACAGCAAACAGAACAATTAAGACTCTCAGTTACACGCATCATTATGTTTAATATGAAAAACATTTCTAGATATAAATCTTATTTATAAAAAAGATCCATACCATCTCTCAGATAGCATCTTACATAGTTGCAGCTGAAGGAATGTGAAACATCCATTTTAGGTTTTACCTATTAGATCATATGCTTTCTGTCCCCCACTTTGCTCGGGGAAGTAAACCCAGACTAATCAGCTTCACTTTGTGGGTCGCATTAAATTCACATCTTGACTAGATTTAGATTAATATGGGTGGCAAACTTTTAAATCAAGAGAAACTTCAAAACAGTAATCCAGAAAAATACCACTAGTGGAACACACTCTGAGTGTGCTCATCTGGCAGGTGACATTCTCTGAGAAGCCGTAAAGATTCGCGTTGCAAAGACACCAACATCAGCAGATTCTAACAGAACAAAACCAGACTTGGGAAGATTTTGGAAAGGGAGCAGGAGCTTCCAGGCTCTGCTTGTGAGGAAGGAACAGGACTAATGTGTTCAGACAAGACAGACAGTCCACCTGAATTAATTTCAGAATCTGGTCTTTCAGGTGTGATCAGAGGCCTCTCACTTCCTCAGGACTGAATCATTTTCTTCTGTGTGTCAAAAACGTATCTTTTAAAGAGAAGAGAGATGGTAACAGGTTGAGCTGAATCATTCTTGCTGCTTTCATCCTCTTTGGTCGCATCCCCCTTCCCCGCCTTAGATTTTTTCTTGGAGGCAACAGTAAGAAGCGTCTTGGTTTCTGGCTTCAGCCCATCTGTAAAAAACAAGAGCATGCATGACACAAGCACTCAATGTCACATTTCAGTATAACAGGGGGAAAAAAATGAACAGGCAAGTTTACTTCTGAAACCAACCAAAGAAAATAAAAAAGTCAGAGGCATTAGGAAAGTCACATTTCTGCCTTCAAACATAGTTCACCAAAAGTGATGTCCCAAATCCAGTGCAGTGTCCTGGCTGTATCTTTCTACAGCTTTTAAAGTGCTAACTACAGACAAAAATGTAAACAAGCTAGACCAGCTTGTCTGGTCCAAGCCCTTTACTCAGCAGACCTTTCCTACTACTTATAAGCATCTCCCAAAGTTTCTTCTCATCACTAAGAATATTTATAAAAATGTAAGTACAACTGGTAAAATACTAAAATTACATAGAGTGCAGAGAAGTCGAAGACTTCTGAATGTCTTTAGTCCCAGACCTCCCAGAACCCCACTTAGTTTTTAACAAATTACACAGTTTTGTGTGTGTTCGGGGTTTTTTGTCTAAAACACAGTATTTGTTAAGGATTTCAACTGTCTCTTTTTAGGGGAATTAGAATTAACCTCTGTAGGATTCTGGGGATCTGAATTAAGTCTTTCTCCAGTCACTTGCGCCAAACAAAAATCCTTGTCCTTTTCTTCCTAAATGGCTGAGGTTTATTACACTTTTATATTTTCTTTCAACTCAACACATTCATGACATTTTAGATAAGAAATGCAAGATAGCAAAGCCCAAAGCAATGCTGTAAAACAAGAGAGAGGCAGCTCCTAAAAGGCCACTGCTGAAGAATCGCTTTCTTAAAGCTGAAGACAGCAAACTTCTGGGAAGCTTATTCAGCGCCACCCGGACACGCTGCAATGTGGTTCTCAGGCATTTGGCCAAATTCAGTTCAGGTATTTTTAACCTGTGGTGTCACATAACCTTATCTCAAACACTTAATCAGCCCCTCTCCCCCCATATTGAAATTCAGATGCGGATTCTCATATCGCAGCCTGACAAAAAGATTGAGATGCTTATGATTTGCTGGAGACAGGCGGTCTACAACCACAGGTGATTTGCTCCCGCGCAGACACATCTAGAGGGGACACGGCACCAGAGCCCAACGTCCCCTCCTGCCCTGTCAGGTAGCAAATTGTTCCAGGCGGCATCCCCACTGCAGGGCGAAGGGAAGGGGAAGAAGGGGGAGAAGGAAGGAAGAAGGGGGAGAAGGAAGAAGGGGAAGGCATGAGGAAGTACTAAAGGAGAATCAGGGAACTGCCCTTTTGCCCTTTCCTAACCAGCAGGCATGAAACAGCTATAACACCCCTCAGCACAGCCACAGGGAGGTTTTTGCAGATTTGAGGGGTCCTGCTGCTTTGAAAAAAACACAAGAGCACAAAGGAAGAGAAAAGCAACGCATTTGGTGCCTGACAAACTAAATTCCGGTCTACACTAAGGCTGCAGAAGTCCAGCATCAAACAGAATCAACCCCGAGTATTTCTGCAAGATCTTGTATTTCACAGTCGCAGCAGCAACTGTTCTCTCTGTTTGGATGGCAGAATACAAAAAAAAAGCAATGACTATTTCATTGGGAGAATAATTGAGACTGTTTTTCCTTGATGGCTGAGAAGCCTAATAATGACTATCTTCGCACGTGGAAGGTTCAATTAATCAAACTAGATAATATGGTGTGGCCAGACCAAGTATTTATATGGTTTTATTACATTGGATAGTCATGTCTGATGCAGCTGTTTCGATTTTTTAATGGATGCTTTCAATATAAATCCTATAAATATCATTAGCCTTACAATCACTCCATCTTCATTATGAAAAATAATTTATTGTTACATGAAAAGCAACTTATTTCCTTTTTGGAAAGCTGTGAGAACATTTTGGATGGTGCTAGAAAAAAAAAAAGGCAACAGTCAAAAAAGGGGAAAACTAAATAAAAGCAGCAAGAAGAGTGACTTGAAGCAGTCCCTCTACATTTTCAGAATTTATTTCATATTCTATTTTTTTTTACTGTTTTGACCAAACTAATTGTAAGTGTCCCTGAACAGAGCTGCCTCCACTTTCCTGGGAAGACCGTTTATTTTTTGGACAAAGAAACATGTCATTTTGCTTTCTAGTTGTTTTCCCTTTCTGGGTCTTATCGCTATTACTAACATTGCTGTTGCTGGCACATTACTGTTTAAGAAAGATGTTTAACTAAATCCTCTCAGAAAGACACACTTTGAATTAATTAAAGCAAACAAATCCTAAAACGCTTCTATTTGTGTTAGTAGGCTGAGCGAGACTAATTTCCCCCAAAATGCTAATTGGCGGAAAAGAGAGAGGAAGGGAGGAGATGTGGCATTAAAATTGCAGCCAAAATTTTCGCTGGTGGGTATGGGAAGCGAGGTGGCCAGGCTGCCCCAGCCAGCCCTGGCCCCCAGGCAGTGATGCCCCCGGGCAGGGCAGCCACTGTCCCCGGGGCAACTCCCGGCCACGGTGATGGAGTAACCACTTGGGATAAACCGAGCTTCTAAACCTGCCAGAGGTATCAGTGAGCACTCAGACCGCCCAACACTTCTGAAAGCAGGCACATCATCTGAGGTGTTTAAACGAAAAAGATCTCGTGCTTGGAAGTTTTCAAGAGAAAAGCATACCCAGTACATGGAACTGCGCTCAGCTTTAGTTTTCCCTGGTAATCTCATCTCCTCCACCCTATCGCCAACTTCCACGTATGAAGAAGTGAAGATACAGCTCACCTGCAGCCCTTGACACCTATTTGGATTCAAACACAGTACTGCGGGTAAGAAGTTTACAGAAGAAATGGAAGAACGTGGCAGATCCTGCCAGTGAAAGGAGGGGCTGGCAGCTCAGGTATTATTAAATTCACAAGGTATCCAAATTACCTAATCAGATCCCATGGCCCTTATTCTGCAAACAGATTAGGTGGCTGGCATCGTACCCTAACAAATGGCATTTTCTGTTTTGCTGCGCTGGTGCCAGGAGGTCTAAGGGCCGAAGAGCTCGGTGATAGGGAGCAGCACAAAGGAGCAGGCGGGGAGGGACAATCGGGGTTTCATCTACCTCCGTGGATTTCTCGCGTTACACACAATGCATACTTTACATTTTACAAAACCCAGGAAATGAAGGGAAATATATCTGTCACCGAAGAAGACATCGGACCTTTAATAGCTGAAACGACGGGTATTTTTCGATGGAGGTCTAGTTTAACTTACTTACATTAAGGGTCTAATCTCTCCTGAACAATAGCTATGTTAGCTTGAATACATAGTGAGAAATCTGTTCCATTAATTAAGTGCTGCCTGTACTACTCGGATTTGTAGCAAATGTTAATAGATTTTTTTTTTCTTCCTCTGTTGGACAATTACTTTATTTTGCCAAGTTGCTAATGGATTAAATTAAAACGGTCCATGTGTTAAAAAAAAGACTTTTGCTTCAAAATTCTAAGAAATGCCTTGCATACAACAGTGGGAAATACCTATATATTAATATTATTAATGGGCAGTCCTTAGAGGCACATAAGATATCTGAAAGCTTAGCAAATTCATTCCCACCCATCATAACTGTAACAAGAAGTGCCCAAACAGGTCTTATGTAAAATGCACTTGAAGCATCAACTAACCCGGGTTAGGTATGAAAATATAGTTGTAAAACATTTTCATCCACTTTCAACTACTGCTAATAATTAACAAATAAGAACACAGATTTTTAACGTAATATCCTTTGTCTCAGTACGGTCTCTGATTTAATGCAAACTGAGTCATTTATATATGAAAAATAAAAGAAGTCAATTTTCAAATGGAAAGTGATACATCAGGAAAACATTATTTTCTAAGTCTAAGAATGGTTTCACATGCAAAACATTAAGGATATATTTTCACAGATAAAAACTAGCTTCTTGGTGATTTGCAGTATCTTCTGCAGTAAAATGCATTGCAGCCTGGAGTTTTACAACTAGTCATGCCAGAGATTTGGATAGAAACCTGCAAGACTTCAGGTTGTAGCACACCAGGAAATAAATTTTGCTCCCCACTCACACCTACACAAACGTTAAGGTTTCCATAACACTTCGTTTTCTCCCTGTAGCGGGCACTGAGCAAACACCCGCGCTGCGCCAGGCCCGGGGACAGTCCCAGTACCCTAGCGCTGGGGAGCGCCACCAGCAGACAAATCACAACAAACAACGTGTAGAGATATCTGTAACCAGCAGAGTTTACTTGTGCTTGGTTTTTACTTCTACTTCAGCAGGAAGGAGGGCAAAACTCATATAGTATCAGCTCTTCTCATTCCTTTTGCTCTTCCAAGGGCAGGACGAAGGAGCAGTGCTGCATCATTTCCCCCTTTAAACAATTTTATTTCAGCTGTTGCTGTAAGCTTGGTTCCTACCTTGCCCTTTTACATAACTTCCCCACTTCGCATCCTCCTCACTTAATACTGTCATTCCTATCAACATCCTCTGTTACTATTGTGATCTTTTTTTTTTTTTCCCATTGCTTATTACTCTTCTGCAGCCTGAAAAGGGTGGTCTCTGCTCTCTCTCCTGAAGTCCAGCTCCTTCCTTGACTCCCAATTCCACCTGCTATACTGCTCATCGGGAGTTTTATACCTCTTTCATTTTCCAACTTTATTTTTCAGATTTCCCACCTCCGTATTTAATTTTCCGCAGATCTCTTCAATATTTAGGAACAGTCCTACCTCCTTCAAGGCTAACGAAACATAGTGTTTGAATAGGAAGATTTTAAAGACTGAATGCCAGACACATTGTAGATGAGAAGCAAGATAATGAAGTATCTCCTTGTAGCCCAGCCAGAGACAGGAGTAATTTTTAAGCAACTGATAAACACATCATTGAAAACAGGTGTAATAATATAGGTGCAGGGCATGCTCCCCAGCACAGCCAAGGAGAATAATTTATTTTGGTGAATTTCAACAACTCCCTTCTCATATGAACGCTTGCAAAAGAAAAAAAAAACAAAGTAAGAAAGCCAAGCCTTCTACTAGCACCTCCCAGCTAACGCCAATGAACATGAAGGCAGTGATATGGTTGGTTACACAGTTTTCCTACAGCATTAAAAACTGTAACAGGGGAAAAAAAATCACGTTAAAAGATTTCAAGTCTCCTGATTCACGAGAACTTTGCTCTCAGGTCAAAATTAAACATTCAGTAGAAAACTCGGCAAATATAATAAATGAGCTAGTTTCGATGGTACTTGCCGTGGTTTACTGGGAAAGCACCGGCCCTGGGTTCTTACCACCACGTCAGGAAAAAACATATTGAGGCTACACCAGTAGCTCCCAGTAGAATAGAAAACATTCATTTTTGCACTCAACAGTAAGAAAATTCTAGACTATTCTTGACCTGCTGATATTATCTCCAAACCTCCCATTCCATTCAGGAGTTTGTGAGCAGAGATTCAGTGGGAAACTGAACTTTGTTTTTCCCTTCTGTAAACAAAACATCCCATTCACTTCCTTCGAATGCTGCAGGTACAAGACTCAACTACCTGCAATTTCTTGCTTCCCGTCAACATTCAAATGCTAAAAATCAACTGAACATCAGAGACCAAGTTAACACAGTGTATCTGATGTTGGAAATAACTGTTATCCAAGGCAAACATAACTTTTTAATATGACAGGCAGGCATTTGTCTTTCTTCCTGAGTAAAGGAAAAAATAAAGAGAGCAAAAAACTTGAAAGAGGCAAAGAGTTGGGGATAATCCTCCCTCACAATGGATTATTCGTAACAGCTGTTCCTCACAATTTCAAGATTTCCTTAAGTCTAACCCTCAGAACCTGAACCCTCATTACACAGCTGAGGTCTGTGTGGCTGCATCAAGCCTCCTGCTAACCGAGAGCACTAAAGCCGGTTGACCTGAAAATCAGAAATAATTGGAGCCCTGGACGGAGACATCCACACCACAGCCTGGTGCAGAGGGGCTGTGCTTCAGAGCAGACAAAGACCATTCTCTCCCCTGTTTACTGCAAGGAGAGAAAAACTTTTCACTAGTACTGCAGAACTCTCCAACCCAGTACTTTAATACAATATAATTATAAGCTACTTAGATTTTTTGTTTTTGCTTCACAACGGCTATGTGTACTCATATATTAACTTATGACTTAGACTTCAAAAAATATATCTACCTATGTTCAAAGAGGGGTACAAAGTTCAAACACAGCACTCTTAACTGTTTCAGATTCTGATCAATTTTAAACCATGAACGGTTAAATCTATCATTGGTTTCCAGCAAAATTAAGAGAAATGTCAGTGTACAAGTGTTGGCTCTCATGAGTCCCATGATGCACTAGCAAGCACACAATTGTTTCCCAACTTGTCCCAAAACATGTCACCAGTTCTACAAAAAAAATTATCATTAATCTGTGCCCTAAAACCATGACAAGCTCACACAACTATCCCTAAAGTCACATTCTGAAGTTTTGATTCAAACGAATAGCAGAAGGATGCAAAAATCAGAGGATCTGTTTGCCCAGCCCCACCTGCTACAGACATTTCTACAGTCAGAATGGGCAAAAATAACAAAACGTAACATCCTGTTGCTCGAACTCTACTCAGTACTCCTGCTGCTACCCTAACTAGGGTAGGTGCCTAGCTACCCAACTAGGTAGTTGCTACTAGGGTGGCAGCACTGTTATTCTTCTCCTCTGCTAAAGATATCCAAAATTCTGCCTTTTTATCTTTTTTTGAGCTAAGGAGGTCGTTTTCCTCCTTGGATATCCAAGCAAAAACACCCCAGGCTGATCAGGAAAAAGAACATTGTAAGCCTTCCAAGCACAAAAGAAGAACATTACTCTGCCCATAAATGCTGTATTATGAACATCAGATTTGCCACACCACAAGAACTAGACTGAATGACTAGTCATCAAGAGACTGCTGGTCTATCTAACTTGGCATCCCATCCACCTGTCACTAATAGACAGTGCTTCACAAAGAGCAGGGATGAAAACTGTCCTGTCCCCTAGAGCCTGGGATCCGGTCAGAATTCCCTACCTGACATCAGGGTCAACATGTCAACACTTACCAACCTTTCTAGCCAAAAGATTTAAGCACAGTGCTCCTACAGGAGCCAATCTACACTGCTCCTAGGTGTTCATAACTATGATAACAAGCATAATATGATTACCCAGACAATTCCAATGTAATAGTTGACCAGAGATTCACTCAAGAAACAAGGGATACTCCATCCCTTGTTACCCTCAGGAGCTCAGGATTTGAGCTTCAATTACTTTCACAGATCAGGCAATGAATTTTACTTATGTAAATCCCTTCACAATTCTCCAGTAATTCTATTTTGAATTCACACCACCTTTTTCCTACATCTCTTGTCAGCCCTCTCAAATATTCTGCTGGAGTTTCAAGCTCTAGAGTAGATGCATTTTTCTCTTCTGGTTGGTACAAGATCTGCTATTATCACCCTGCCTGGCTTGTGAATATTAATAGGAGTACAGTGTGAAGCTGGCCAGGGAGAGCAATCGACCACCAAGGAGACCGGAAAGTAGACTCCTTCCTTCCAAATGAGAATTACACTAATGCCTTAGCATGGCACTTGTGATCTATGCAAAATATCCATAACTCATTGTTTGATGACAGAGACTGGAAGAAAAAGGTCTTACAGCCACTTTGAGCAGAAGTGGACTGCCCCACGTCCTGATCAAACGCCGCTGGGACAGCCAGCCCCCATCAGCAGAGTAATTCCCACTGTCTCTGCTTGGTAGACTCTGTTTGGAAATCCTTAACTACTAAAACATTTTCCCATAAATTGAGGAACAGCTGCCCCTTACCACATCAGAGAAGGCTGCAGTTCAGTGGTGAACCGAATTGAGTCTTGTGTCTCAAGTTGTTAAGTTTATACAGGCTTTTGGACTGAAAGACATTATTATAGGGGGTAGTACTACTGGAAATAACATGGATTTCATTATGGGCTCTTGCTTAGCGGGGAAGGAGCTAATCTTCCTTGATGAGGAAGACAGAAGCTGTTTTAATTCAAAGGGCTGACCTAGGTGAAGTTCAGGCCAAAGCTGTGTTTGGAACTCTCACATCAAGCCGGACACAACCCTTTCAAGCTCGGTGCCAATTCTACACAATGGCTTGAGCTGCACTCTCCGGCAGTCCTTAAAGGCACATTTTGTATCTTGGCTTTTGCTGCAAGCAATCAAGAAAGAATGCAAGAAAACAAAACTGTTTCCCAAGCACTGTTTGCTGGTGCCATAATTAATATAATCAAACAATTCCACAAATTGCTTCCAATTGCTGGCGTCACTTTCATGTGCAGAGCCAGACTTTCAAAGAAGGGCCCTTCTTGTCCTACATCCTTACACTGGTAACCCTCGCTTCACACAATAGTAAACAAGACCTCGCTAAATAGTATGGGGCAATTTGTACTGTAATAGGTCCCCAAGGCACCATGGACACAATTTGAAATGCCATCTAATTTTTCTTTTTAATTAAAAAAGCAGTTACTATATTTAAACAGCAACACAAAAAAGTTCAGAAAGGACAGATTGGAGTTTCCCACAGCTCTCCGGGAGTTTTCTCAAGGTCAGGAAGAGTTTTATAGGCTCAATTGGTACACATTTTTTTTCTTTAATTAGTCTGCCATACCCTGTGCATGAAGTCAGCGTCTTGATTTTTCAGTCTGATATTTTTTGTATTGCCAAATGAAGCACAGGCTCCAGGACCGCACCGTATCTATCAGCTGCTGAATGGGTATCGATGCCATACCTGCCTATTCATGCCTTGTCTGCCCCTTCTGCTCCTCTCTCAGTCCTAAACTTGTCACCAACCAGCATACCACACGCCATTGAGAGTCTGCCACTCATCCAGTTTTACACCTCTCCATTCTCAGCAGCACAGTCAGGATACGTTATCCAAATTTTCATAGCGCAAGCACATTTTAACCTTTTTTTGGCAAAAATAAGATATACTAATTGAACACCAGATGCAAATGGACCACTGAAGCCAGTCATGTAGCAGGACAGCCTTCTGCACTTGGCAAATCCCCACGGTGTATCGTACCATTGCTCTGCAACTGCCTCTTTATTCAAGTGGTCTACACAAGCCCGCACACGCTTTAGAAGACTACTTGCAGTTCCAAAACAGCACCCTAACCCGACATACCCTTCAGCCCCTAATAACAGCTCTGAAATGAAGGGACACACTTGAGATCTTGATGTCTTGGCTAATTTGCCATACTGCAGTATAAATATGTTGAGAGCACCAAGCCCAACCATGTTTTATATCCAACATATATCTCAGTCACCATTATGTTTGCGCCACAAGCACTTGTTGGCTAAGCCCTCCTCGGGCAGCTCTCCTGAAGAAGGCAACTTTATACTTTGCTCTCCTGGAAAATTATTCCTAAACTCTGTTTTAACTTGATGGCCACTCAAGGTCCATCCAGTCATTGAGTCTGTGCCTGAGCACTATCCTCATTCTCCCAGCATAGCGACAGGGAGAAGCAACTCTCCCAAGGAAAAGGAACACAAAGATAGAGCTGGTTATACTTAACCTATTGCTGCCGTGCTTTTGACCTGTGTGTGCTTCGAGCTCCCTGAAGCAAAAACCGAGTGCATAGAAAATGCCCAGCACAACACAGGAGCAACTGTGAAAAGAAACAATGGTTCTAATAGGGACATCAAATTATTAATACAAATACATGCAATGTAGTTGGAAGCCTGGGAATGTAGGCAGGCTCTTGTTACAGTTCAACAATAGAAAAACTACAGGCAGGTCAGGATGAAACATCCAAGGCCATTTGAAACAAAGACAGAATAGTGTCTTAAAATCCCAATTATTGTCAGCGGACCTCTAAGAAGTACTCTGCCATGAAGGGGGAGAAGAAGACATGCAGACATCAACACGATGAGTAAAATGTAAAGAGACTATGACGACTGCTGAACAGGACAGACTTTCACATCTTTTACTGGTGGTGGTCCTTGCTCATTAAATCCTCAAATCACAAGGGACAAAATTTCATAAAAATGTCCCAAAGAGGACAGCTCAAGGAACCACTAAGCACAGGATCTTTCATAATTTAAAAACCTGTAAAATATCCCACTGGGACTAAAATTATATCCAGCAAATGAGTTCTTGGGCCACGGCCACTCAGCAACAGGACAGAAAGACACTTTTGACTGAGTTTTTGCTGGTATCCAAGTATCTATAAAATAGTAAATGAACAAAACAAACAAGGGTTATGTTTTGTGCGCTAAGGTGAGCAGAAACAACTGAAAGCATGCTTTGCATCCAAAACAAGGGACTAAAATTTCATCAGCCCAGTGATAAGACAACAACGAAACCAGTACCAACGCACAATCTCTCCCGGAGCAGCCTTTCAGAAACGTGTACAATGCGGGAAAGTTCAGGTTCGCAGATCTGACTCACACTCAAAGGTAAATTCATTACAAAGCGGCTTCAAATCAAAGTGCTAGATCCGCAGGCCTGGCTGTAATCCTCCCTGCAACTCTTGATGTGGAGAAGGCACCACAGAAGCCAGTTAAGCTGGACCAACTCAGCTGACATATCCCAGGCATCTGCTGCTCAGCGCTGGTCCAGAGTTTAAGTTTGGCGATATTCATCTTCCCCTGGGCTGCCTTTATAAAGCAATCCCTAACAATGGGACTTCAGAATAAAGAATAAAACATTTAATTTAAAAAAAACCCCAAACTTCTAGGCAAGGGCCTTTAATGCGATTAGAAGGGGGAGGGGGATTGGATAGCAGCTTTTTCTTTTTTATGTTATGTATATTGTGTGTAAACAAATATGCAATTTGCTTTAAAAAGATAAGGTGATTAAATTTTTATCAGGCTTGTACTCTGTTGTCACCACAACAAAGAGAATTAGGAGGAGGAAAGAAAGGCCCTTTTTATTTGAATTATGCTCTTACCAGAGGTTCTCTACAGCACAGCTGTAAAGCCACTCAATGTTCTCCAAACAGGCCCTTTGATTGCATTTTATTCAACTTGTTTGCATTTGGAGCAATCGAAAGGAAAAGAACGCTCCACATTTTGATGTCTTAATGTTCCTTAATACCTTCTTTAATTTATATTAAGCTTCTTAACTAGGGTGATGAATTCTTCAAAAACAATAAAGACCTAGTGCAGAAATCTTTCACACACCATGAAAATTGAAATTATAATGTATTCATGGCTTTTTTTGTTATGAAAAAAAACCCACAACATTATTTAGAAGAAAGATTTAAAGCGTATAAAAAAATCCTGAAGTTGTATGAAAATTACTTGATCCACAGAAACAGATGAAAGTTCAAACTAATTATTACAAGGGAAATAAAATGTTGTGTGAGGTGGAAGAAAAGAAAGAGTATGAGAATCTTGGGCTACTATGAAGTTTTAAAGTCTTTTAATAACCTTCTAAATTCCTTCTCTGTGGTTTTCTAAAAAAAATAAAATGCTGGAAATTTGTATAATTTTGTTTCACCAAGACAAATTCAAATGTTTGCCAGTTCTTCTTTTATTATTCATATACTTTTCCCCTAAAATGGCTCTTCAGGTTTATGGTTCCACAGTGTATTTCCCTCCCAATGTATTTCACAGTCTGCCAAGACCAGCAGCACACAGTGAAATCGGGGAAGATTGCAGAGGAGCAGGCAAACACCCACAAATGCAGCAGCTCTGTGGGGTACATGCTCCTGGGTGAGATTCCCAGACTGAAATGCCATTCACAGGTGGATCTCAGTCAAACAGGAAGCAGGCTGCAGGAGAGTAGCAAGGGTCATGCAATAAAAATTACAGAAGAGGCCACCCAAGGGACCAGACTGGATTGGTTTGGTTTTGCAGGTACTGTTTTTTCCAGTTACAGTTCCAGGATGCTCAGTGCAGTTAAGCATCAAACATTATTTATCTGGCCCATGGAACAAAACTCACCCTTCACAATTCCAGCGTTCTTAAAAATCCCATCTGCAAAAAACTAACACAGCTTTCAGTGAAAGCCCAGTACAGCACAAATCAGCCTTAGCAAGAAACATCCAAAAATGTATATTCTTGCTTACAAACCCCTCACCTTGCTCCCCCTTTTTGTCTGCAAAGAAAGCCCAGAGAAGAAACAAGGAAGCCAGGGCTGGCGCTGCTGTGGACACCACCACAGTGCCCAGAGCTGTGCTGCAGTCACTGGGTACGAGGGTACTACAGCAGCAGAGAAACGAGCTTCCTAAACTCATCCTGAGCTACATCAAACGATTTGAAACGTCTGTGAAATCACGCATTTGAAAAAGAACATGTTTTCACCTGGAATGATTGTTATTTTCTGTTGACGTCCTCCGACTGCTGACCTACCTTCCCCAAGTCACATTTTAAAGCAAATTTCAGGAAAGCTCAAATTCAAATCTCACAATGAAGCCTGCCACATGTACAAAACGCTTGTGAAAAAGCTTGCTTTGCTGTACCAGCAATCAACTAGCTACAGAAATTAGCACAATTAAAAGAAATTCACATGCCGCGTTTACCATAGAGTAAAACAATGCTGATCTTAATCTGTGCACCCTGGGTGAAAGGACGTCTCCCCCTCCTGAGCCGTCTCACTCCCAACAAGCACAGAAGCACCAGAACCTGAGAGCTGAAGAACACACACAGGTCACTGCAGTAAAACTGAAAAACCTCTCTCAACAAGCACCAAGAAATTGCCAACTGCGTCAAAGGCGGCACAAACCAGCTTTACAAACCAGAGCATGGTGTTTTCTTCACATCTGTCCTACAAACTGCTGCTTTTGCAGGAAACTGTAGAGAGAGACAAAGCAATGCTAAAAAAGGCAGTTGTCAAACACAGTAACTGTAACAGGTAACGCCTACTGTAGCCCACCTATTAAAACCTTGATCTGCATTTTTTAAGGGAGCAAGTACAAAATTTACATTTCCAAACCAGAGTTTAGGTATGTAACCAGTTAGAAGTCTTAACTGCTGTATCTATGAAAAGCTTGTGCCTTTAAGCAGAAATGATTCATGAATTTTAATTTGTTTTAAATGTTGAAAAATTCCATCCAAGTAAATTGAGTCAACAAGCCAGCAACGGATGAAGACATGTATCTGTTTTTTATTTAAAAAAATAGAAAACTCAAGTCTATACATTTCTTAGTCACCCACAAATCCTCTAGCAGTGAAAAAAACACTTTGCAAGAACTAAGTTCCCTGCATTTCTTTTAATTAAGACACTATGCTTTTCCCCATTTGGCACATGCTGGTTGAGCACTACTGAGCCTTAACTGATTCTTTGTATTATTTAACTACTGCTATTTTAAAATGTTCTTATAGAAGTGAATAAACACTGATTTTGGAAATTGGGAAAGGGAGGAAAGATCTGCAGAATGGAAACTCTTCCTGTAAACTGCCTCAATACCGTTAATCTCAAAAAATACAAAAAGTCATCAGCCCAGCCATTTCAAATAAACATCAGCATTATTTTTAAATGCACAACTTATTTAGGTTCCCCCAAGACTTTCAGTTCAACTTCTTCATGCTTTTTCTCAGTAATCACAAAGACCAGAAATCAACCTTTGAAAACAAAGTTAATAG
The DNA here is from genome assembly GCA_013400555.1 of Jacana jacana. Classification (NCBI taxonomy): domain Eukaryota; kingdom Metazoa; phylum Chordata; class Aves; order Charadriiformes; family Jacanidae; genus Jacana; species Jacana jacana. The sequence continues at coordinate 17,191 of VZTM01041590.1, read as the reverse complement.
TTTCTAATAATTATTTGTACAGGACTCAGACTCCAGTCAAACCGCCATGTGTTTATAGAAAGGGGCAGACGTACTTAGTACGACTTTAATCGAGACAGCACAGGTTGCACAGATACAGTACACAGACCTAGCACAGATTAAGCACTTAATGCCTCTATCCATGCCACAGCGATACTTCCATTTTTCTAGGCAAGCACCCAAGGGCTGGGTTTCCTTCCTCATTACACTCTTCCTGGGGCACAGTCTGTTCTAAAAGCTACTGAAGTAAAGTGTCAGAAAATGCAGGTACAGCCTCTGTCCAAGTCCATGAAAAGCAGATCACATTTAAGGCTGGAGATTAGGTTTCCTGAGCCATCCCCAAAAAAGACCCTTCATCTTTCCAAAGCTTCCACATGCTGATATTGTTTAGGAATAAGCTACAGGCAATTCATAAGGCTCAGATGCAGAAATTAGTGTCCTGATGCCAGGTGGCTGGAAGAAATCTAATTACAGCAACCTGACATACAAGATTCCCACTAGCAATGCCAATCTGCCTGAGTGTCTGGGTCCAAATTTGGCAGTGGAAGAGGTTCGCAGCAGTGTTTCAGGGCATCGAGCCACCAACCCAGCTCTGTGGGCCAATGACCTGCATTGACCAGCTAACAGCACATTTCCAACACACCAACTAACTTTGACTTGGGTTGCAAAAAATCCAACCCCCAGAAATAAATTTCATGTTTCCAGGGAGGCAGCATTGAGGGAGGGGAAAAGTAGACTACAAAAGATGTAACTTGACCAGCCAAAACACACAAAACAATTAAAAACAAGTTAGCCCCATTACCAGAACCACAAAGGCAGCATCTTGTGTGATGACTGTTGATTTCATTGAGTTTCAGTTCTAGTACAGTCCATTTCAGGAGTTCTCACATCTCAAGATTTGCTTTTCTTGACAAATAATTATTAAACATTTGCCTTGTACTAACATATCAATATTTACGAAATCCTAGCTGACTCAAAGACAACACAGAAACATAGTTTAGCCCATTAACCTAAATGACTTGTGAGTAACCCTATCCAAAGTGTGGCTGCGTTTTGCTGGAATACTGGATTTTTGAAGAGGAGGGAATTAGAGATAAAACAAATTCACATACAAACTGCATTTTCCCTGAAATCCCTTCTACATCATCTTCCTAAGCTCCCATTCCTCCCATTATGACACTGCTCCAGTCAGCTTTGCACTACGCAGCACCTAAAAAGACAACCAATAAAAGTAAACAGTGTCCCCCCCAATACCCATCTGTGCCCTGTGTTCTCTGTTGAGACCCCTGCCTCGGGGGTTTCATTCCCTCCACCCTAACTCTCTAGTTAGTCTCAGTGGTCCTGATGTCTTCACTTATCGCTCAGGGCAGAGCTGATCAACTGCAGGTTCTGTGACTGCAACCACGAAGCCATTTACAATTCCAACAGCTGTTACTGATTTTGCAGTAGAATCATGGCAAATCTGTGGTTCAAACCCTCCCTCCTTATGCAGAGGGACAAAACAACAAGAACAATCAAAAAAAAAAAAAAATCCCAAGAAAAAGGAAGGACTGGGAAAGCATCATGGATAAAGTCACAGCCCAAGCTGATAACCATTTTGCCTGCACAAAGCTAGTGGCAAGAGACCATTACACCGCGTTAAATGAAGCCTGAAGTCCTATCTTATCCAGGTTCCTTCCTTGCCAGCAGACAGGGAGGAGGAAGTCTGCAGCACACTAACATTAAGTCACATTCTCCTTTTAAAGGCAGAGGTAGGAGCCCGGCAGCACGGCACAGAGCCCTCGGGTACTGCAGGAGTAAGTGCCTCTCAGTGCAGGTCAATGTGCCAGCCTCACCACCCTGCTTCCTTGAGCGATGTCAGCCATCACTGATGAAAACAGAAGCAGCAGCATTCCCTTACCCTGCATATTGCAGTCCTGCAGCCCCTGATCACAGAAACACAGGGTTGGAAAGGACCTACAAGATCATCTAGTCCAACCATCCTCCTATCACCAATACTACCCACTAAGCTACTAAATCATGTCTTGTAGCACCTTGTCCAGACGCTTCTTGAACACCGCCAGGGACAGTGACTCCACCACCTCCCTGGGCAGGACATTCCAGTGCCTCCTTGGGGAGAAATGTTTTTTCCTGACATCTAATCTAAATCTTCCCTGGGGCAACTTGTGGCCATTCCCTTGAATACTATCATTAGTTCTCTGGGAGAAGAGGCCAACTGCCTCCTCTTCACAACCTCCCTTCAGGAAGTTGTAGAGTACCATCAGCTCTCCCCTGAGCCTCCTCTTCTCCAGACTAAGCAATCCCAGCTCCCTCAGCCTTTCTTCATAGGACTTGTGCTCCAGAGCCCTCACCAGTTTTGGTGCCCTTCTCTGGACATGTCCCAGGGCTGTGATGTCTTTCTTGTAGTGAGGGGCCCAAAACTGAACACAGTACCCGAGGTGCAGCCTCATCAGAACCAAGATGATCACCTCCCTGCTCTGGCTGGCATCCCTAGTCATCCCTGATGATTAGGAAACTCATGTAAAACTGTGTGTTCTACATACAGTTCATCAAGGCTATAGATCTACAATAAGTTTACAATAATTCTGAGGCTGCTGATATTGAAACTCCAGTAAAAATTCTGAGGAGAAAGAAAAATCAGAGTCTTTTCAAAACCTACCAGATGCACTCCCTTCCAAACAGGTTTAAGCAATAAGTCTGAAGGAGATTTTCCTCAGGACAGCTATTCTTTTATCCTTTGGAAGAAATATGGAATAATATGGGGAAGGTAAGAGCCTAACTCTTTGAAAGGCAACCAGGTAGCTTGCCCAAGAGACAGACGGGTGGTTAGAATGAAGGACCATCTTCAAATCCCTCTGAGCTCTGCTCTAGGTGCAAGAAAAATGATCAGTTTCCAGGCAGGAATGAACCAGCCCTAGTTCCTGTACTGGGCAAAAAGATGGTGAGCAAGGAGCACCTCAACATCCTTTCTGCAGTAAGTCAGCAGCAGGAAACAGAGTGATTACTTTTAGGATTTTGTTTCACATTTACATGCACCGTGTCTTCCACCTAACAGTATTTTAACATAAAAAGACAGCAAAAAGAAAACAAACACGAAACCTGCTCAACTTGCAACTCCAAAGTATACTTTTAGTGAATTTCACTGGAACAAAAAAAAAAATTAAAAAAATTAGAAGAACCTCTGGGTCGACTGTGCTGACTTCTAATGAAGGTTAGTTTGTGCACTGTAATCTAACGTTATAATGGCCAGGCCACTCTATTCCCACCTTTTATTCAGTCCTATTTTACTACACCAAATATATACTACTTAAATTTTGTATACTCTTTAACAGTATTAAATCTTCAATTAAAATACCTAGAGCAGAAACTAAGATAACTGGTTTAAAAGGTAAAAGCTTATTGACAAAAACGTATTCTTCATATTGCCTTTTTTTTAATTCTGCATATTAAAAATGTCATTTTTATGACTTGAAAAAAAATCTTCAGGAATAATGAAGGCTAACAAAAGACTGAAGAGCAGTAATTTAAAAAGCTCCATATGTAGCATCCTGATTACTGTATCAGTCCCATTTCCATAACGAAGGGAGAAGTCACCAAACTGCTGCCTGTCCTTTCTGGTGACAAAGAAAGGGCAAAGAGGACAGCGTGTTTTCAAGGCACAATCCTTCAGGCTCTAAGGGAAGAACAAGAAGTCTCCCGCAGTACAATATGTGGGTGTCAGTGTCCAGCACTCTTCTGGAATACGGTAACCCCAGCTCTGGTGGTCCCTGCACATGTACTTAATTTGGAAGCAGCTGGGTTCAAAAGTTTATCCTCACTTTTTGACCTGCAAAGGTTTAGCGTGTGGGCGTGCACATGAGTGTGTACATCATACCACACAGGCTGAAGATGTGCAGCCACAATATACACAGTGTGCAAGTGTTTACGCCAATGGTTTTGCAAGCAGAACACACTGCTTATTTTTAAATACCAAAACATTATCCAGAATACATCACTGATGTACCCTGCATCAGCGTTCAGCCTTCCCAAGCCAAACATGACCAGTCTGCATTTCAAAACTCAGGCAATTGCTGGATTTTTTGGACATGATTTCAAAGGACACATTAATGAGAGAATTTCTTAATTGCAATACTACTATTTGGGTAGCATGGGTTCAACATGCTTCATAGGAAGGGCCACAACCAAGTTTGCAAGTTTGACTAGATTAATGTCACTGATGCCTACCACAGGTACACCTGAGTAAGGGAAACAACGGCCAGAGAGAGATTATCTTCACATCCACCGTGTTTTTCATCACAGACGCAGCAAGCTAGAACTGCAAGTGAAGCAGGGGTGAAGTGAGAGAGGTGGGAAGAGCAGAAAACACAAGGTGCGTGGGAACCTCTGAGCATGCAGTAAGTTTTGTGAGAGACAAAAGTACAGTCACAGACAGGTGGAATAGTCAGAGCTTGGAAGACTTAATGTATTCTCCAGCTGACATCTAAGTATTTGCTTGAATTGCTCTAAAGCACTCTACAATTGCAGGCAGGAATCCCTGATCTTGGCACAAAGGATATATTTTTCAACCATTTGTCATTTTACAGCTCAGATACAGAAGCAAGTTAGTGCCTATCAGCTGAGCTTCACTAACCGCAAATATACTACTCCTCAGCACATCATATGCACGACAGAACATCTTCACTGGGATTTGAAAAGAGATCTAAGGTTATGAATTTATAGCACATTTGTGATGAGGTTTGAGCATTCAGACAGTCGCTATCACCGAGATAACAAACAGCAACTCATTAATCTGCAGAAATGCAACAGTATAGTCGACTGCAACAGTTCTCTCAGCACTTGTATTATTTTGAAATCTTGAATCAATTGTTTACAGAAGCTCTTCAGTTGTGTTCACAGCAGTAAGTGCTCTACATACCAGTGAGTCTTTAATAATTCCTAATGTGCTGCGTGTATGAAAAAGTGGTTTGTTTTATTTAAATGATAAACCCCAGCATACATAATGGATAAATAGTTTGTGATGAGTAGAAAGCACACGTTTTCAAACAGAACAAGCACTTTGTGTTTGTTGATAAAGTTGGAATTTCAGTCAGAATTACACACTGGTAACTCCATTATAAACCGCCTCCAAAGACAACAGGGGGAAGACACTTTGTGTGCAACACAAATCAAGTGAAGTATGGAGGCATAATGGCATAGAGAACAAAAATTATTTAATGGAAGAGCTCATACATCAGCATCTGAAACTGAATTAAAAGATAAGATGGTGCCCCAGGGGGAACACTTAGCACAAAGACACTACAGACTACTTGACCAGTGCCAAAAATGCAAGTCTCTCCTCAAAAGTTCCAGGGACATGAAGTGAAACGTTAATGTTCAGAGCCACTGTGACCTAGAAACCTACCCAGCTCTCCCAAGAAATTTTTAGTTTTCAACAGAAATGCTGTATATGTTGTATTAGCATCAGATCTCATCCCCTAAAAGGTGAAATGTAAGGGTAAAAGCCCCCCAAGAAAACAAAATTTCTATTTTCACTGTTATTACAACCACTGTAANCCCTAAAAGGTGAAATGTAAGGGTAAAAGCCCCCCAAGAAAACAAAAATTCTATTTTCACTGTTATTATAACCATTGTAACATCTAATCACAGAATATCAGGGATTGGATGGGACCTTGAAAGATCACCTAGTCCAATCCCCCTGTCGGAGCAGGAACACCTAGAGCAGGTCACAGAGGAACGCGTCCAGGCTAATGCAACAGTCCAAGGAAATGCTTCCTATTGTGGTTTCAAGTACAGTAGTACCCAACTGCTTTAAAAAAAACCAAAACAAAATATCCCAAAATAATAATTCCAATGTGTTACTGAAGCAGACAACTCGAACAAAACTCACTGAGTAATAAAAGAGAGAGCAGAAGGCTCTCCGATGCCGTGCACGCCCCCAGGCTGACAGCTCTCTGCGCGGATTCCAGCGGCTGTTGCTGCTGCGTGTAGCAGGGACAGCACATTTATTCTCTCACAAGTAAACTGGATTCTGCCTGCTTTACAAGAATAAATTGGGAGTGATTCTAGGCATTGAATGGTTGAAATGAGAATACAATTGAACCAATAACTGTTGCTCATACCAGCGAAAACAGAGGAACAGGTACTGCCCCACGACTGTAATACAACTTGCTCTCAAGTTATTATAGCCCGGATGGATGGACATTTGCAACAGAAATTAAAACTCAGACCTAGGGACTTTTGCTTGTTTGGCTTCTGTCAGTTTATGGTATTATTTTATCTGTCTCAGCTTCACCCCTTAAAAGTGGTGTTAATAATGCTATAAGTCTTTATACCATACCTTGAAACACACCACCCTTTTTTAATCTAAAAAAAAAATATGTAGCTTTTTCTTCAGTTTACAAAGTGCCCTTGTTGATGAAACAGTCTGTTCCTGTTAATTTCATCTTTAAACAACTTCACTGAAGTCTGAAGATATTGATTTATTTCTGATTTTACAAATTAAAAAAAGACTTTTCATGGAAATATAATTCATGAGGTTAACATTTCATCAAATAGGCTTTTGTTAAATGCTGTTGAGCAGGCACATTACTCAAGGTCATAAACTTTAAGTCAAATCACAGGCAACTGAGCAGCTCCCGCCCTTTTTTTCTATGGTCTCCAAGCCTACCACAGAAGGCTAATTATTTTACAACAAAACGTGAGAAGTGTATCTTTCCCCCTAAAGCTGTATTTGTTCATTGTTTCACTATTTCGGCTTCCAGAACACAAATTCATATTTTCCCATCAGAACCACAGTGCTTGATCCATCTGTACACCAGCAAGAAGAATCACGTTGAAGGTAAATTACATCCTTAAGAAGCATTAAACTTTTGATCAATGCAAAATTTAAACCACAAGAAAAGAAAACAGATACAGAGTTCAAAGTCAAGTAAGAGTCAGAAGTTATCTCTCAACTTGTCTAGGCTGTGGGTCTTCCAAGGTTTCTGGTAAGACAACCCAAAACAAACAACTCTAAATTCTTTATATTTTTTAGAAAATAAAGAATGATGTTTACTACCAATTTCTGTACCTACATCCTCATTACGGCTATTTTTTGGCCCACAGTATGGTGAAAAACAATAACTAAGTGCATCTCTTTCTTTGACAATGTAGATGGAGAAATTTTTTTACCCTTTGTCTGTTATTTTGGGAAAGAATTTCTGGCACTATTCCAATATTTTTCTCCAAAATTGTCCACAAGAAAGATAAAATCCTGCCACTAGCTTTTCTTTTCTTTAAAACTTAAATGAAAAGAAAGTTTAATACATAATGGCACGTGACAAACCAACAGCTGCTACTGCCATTGCATTAAAAGTGAGAAAGAAAAGACATAGTCTTCCTTATCGCAGTTCTATGAGGCAGTACCCTCACTTTATACAGCCAAAGATCAAGTGTCACCAAGGGCAATGAAGAATGGCTTGGAGAACTTTGCCAGTTACATTATCTTGTTGTAACAGGAACACTGGTGGGTATCAAGTACTTTAAGATGGGAAAAGTCCTGTCACAACATGATCAGAAGCTACCAGAGAGAGCGAGAACACATAAGATGTATTTGCTGAAAACTTGATGTTTTTGTGTCCTTCCAACTATGAGATGCTAGAAATTAAGGAGAGTTATTAGATCATCCCATCAGATTGAAGGGACATCTCAATCTAATAAGGGCTATTTCCTGAAAGTACATTTTTAGTTACCATACCAGACTGTCTTACAACTCTTATGAATTGGGTAACCACCAGTTTTCTTGTGAAGATTAATCCCCTGCTTGGAATGGATCAAAACAAGCCACTATGACAAGCAATTCAATAAAAAATAAAAAATCAAGTCAATGACAGCAGGCTGTCAGCTGACCTGATAACCAACCTAAAAATCAAACACACTGCAAAAGCTCCAGGAGAGGGCCTTATACCAGTGATGCTAAAAACTCCAGAGTCCTCTTCTGCGCTGCCATAAACCTGCTCTAGATCTCTGCTGCATGCCTTTGGAATACAGGCAATACCTTCCTTCACTGGGGTGAAAGAATAAACTCCATCTGCTTTCAGCACTAGCAGGAGGATTACCACTACAAAACATCAGGGGAAAGGACTTGAGACAGTTACTATCCATTACACTCACATTTACATAATGAACATAGCAATAAAATTCACATAGCAATGTTTACAAAAATTCAAACTACCCAGCTTTGCTCAGCATTATGCCAGACAAAACCCCTGCATATACTGTGCACGCTGCCAGGGCTCAACAGTCCTCTACAAAAAGCCATGCTGTAACCTTCTTACCCTGTACTGAGACAGGCACAGACTGTGGCGAGTTATTTAAGCATCAGAGCTGCCTGAATTCATTCTTACATCCAGTACATTACTTTTGTCACTCTTGTGTTTTTTTTTCTTTAATTACCAGTGCAACATTTGCAGAACAGTGCTGCAAAAGTAAATAGATTCCTCATATAAGCAACAAATTAGATGGTAATGAGGAGTGAGGAGCTAGATGCCCAGAAAGCCGTGATTATTACGTCAGCTCCATTTTTAGCACAAGCCCCGAGTTGTGCTGACATACAAAACAGAAGTCATGGAAATACAGAAGCAAAAGTCTCAGAGCATTGTTTCGTACCAAAACAGATACTTCTATTTTTAGGGATAAAAAACAACAAACCAGCAAATGTACTGCTGAACCGTGACCGGTCTGGAAAAGGGAGTTCCTCGACTATATAACATTTGTCAGCCTCACCCAAAATAAAGCAAACGCAGTTGGCTGCTTTCAAAATCTGTTAGGACCAAGTGACCCTGTTAAGGGAGTTAAAGCTTATTCTAGTCTCTTTGGTTGTCCTGAAGCTCCAATGTTTTTCTTAGTCACTTCTACAGGCTAGCCTTCCACAAGAACCTTTCAATCCAACCTCTAAGTTGTTTCCTACCCTACGTCTTTTCTATATCCGAGGGACCAGCACTCACACATACTGGAAAAGGGTTTCCTGTGCCTTGGACACACCACCCTGAAAAGCTTGGGACGAGACAAAGGACACCATCTACACAATCCCACATGACAGAAGTTTTTCCTTCAGAAACCAGTGATCAAAGGTAGTGTCATAACGTACAACTGAGCAAATAAAAACCCCAAGCAGTACACTTTCCTTCTAGATATTACAACTGTGTCTGGTAGGGAAAGGGGGAAGATCAGCAACTGCACTGGGATGCAAAGAGCAGTAACACGAAGTAGTGTTTCAGGTGCTAAAAACATTCACTTTTCACGACCTGGAGCACACAGGGATCACACACAGCTCTCCCGAGAGCAAACACACGTGTTGTCTCGGGTCAGTGTTGAGCAAAAACCAGTGCTGAAATCCATTAAACCTGTTTGGACACACCGCAGCGAAATCGAAAGGCGTGGATGCTCGAACTGCAGCTCCATCCTCCTCCTCTGAAGGCTACATACAGCATTCCTTTGTATTGCCTTGGCTGCCAGCCCAATGGTTTCACCACTGAATGCCAGGACGCGCTGTAAAGCTTTTATATTTGTGGAAGCGCATTGAGAAAGCACCAGTACGTGTCTGAAATGCCACCGGCCTGTGTCACCTTAAAATCACATGCAGCATTAGGAGAAAACCGATAACGAACACATGAATGAAACAGGTCTAACAAACCCAATTTAAAAAAAAAGGAAATACATTTATAACTACTGCAATCTTCCTCCTTTCCATGATGACCAAATACGGTACAGACTGGATCAGCTTTCAGCTCTCAGCAAGGCTGGGGGAAGGGGAAAGACTCGTTTAACAGTTGGTCCCATTTAGTCATACAAAGCTGGAAGGAGGCATAAGGGTAATAATTTAGCGATGAAGGAACTCCAAAGACCTAGAAAAGCACTGCAGCCTCCAGAGATGTGGTGTGCCAAAAGGCTATTTCGGGGACGGATAGGGCTACAAAGCTGCTGGTAAGCTTCAATCCTTAAAATAAGCCCATAAACTCAGAAAATATTTATCTGGAAGGGTGGCAGCCCAATAAAAGTTTTATGAATGTTTTAAAACTGCCCTGTCAACGGGCTGGCCACTCAGTCACCTCCCTTCCTCCTCAACAACAACACATGGAAGAAAGTGTGCCCATGTGTCAGGTTCCCAAGCAAAAATGACAAGGCAGCCTGAAAAATGGCTCTGCACCTCCTGTACTCCCTTCTCCAAGTCAGCAGAGCACACACGCCTCCCTGACCCTCCCACCACCATGGGGACCAGGACTACTGCAGAAGACCAGGATCTCTGAAAGCCATCACCTGCCTCCACCAACATCTTTTCCTCCCCCCTGTTATCACCTGTTGGGGATGATGGGGAGAAAACTGGTACATATAAATAAGGAACACCATGGGGAAACAAAACCAATCCAGTTTTAAAGTTTGTATTTCTAAAAGTATCTTGGATTCAGAGGTCCTAAGAACATACACTTCATGCTCCCCAAATGAACTGGTCACTGTTAATTTGGCACCGGTTTACAGAGCTGGACAGCGGGTGAAGCGTAAAGGGACAAGAAAAGTCCACTTTTGACTTCCATGCATCCCATTTTTGTTAACACTTAAGGCTTAAGAGGAAAATCAAGCTGAAGTAATGCAGACAGTGAATTTAAGTAAAAGAATATAAACTTCATTTATGAAACTGTGTGAAGCCTGGAAGCGTCAGACAGAAGAAGGATGCCGCTTCTACCTCCTGCCACACATTTTTTCCTTCCCCATCTCTCCATCATCATGGAATCTAAAACTCCACACAAAGCTCAGCCAAAGGAAGCTTGGCACCTTCCTCAAAATCCAGGGGGGAATAATCACAGGCAGCAAAATCAAAACTGGATGGAAGACAAGACCCAGTGACCAGCAAACAAACCTGCTTGCGGCCGAGCAGAACCTCACCACTCACACACAGAATTGTTTCCACAATAACCAGGTCCAATTAGAATCATAGAATCACAGAATCATTTAGGTTGGAAGAGACCCCTGGGATCATCAAGTCCAACCATAGCCCTACTCTACAAGTTCTCCCCTACACCAGATCCCTCAACACCACATCTAATCTACTCTTAAACACAGTCAGGGATGGGGACTCCACCACCTCCCTGGGCAGCCCATTCCACTGACTGACCACTCTCTCTGTGAAAAACTTTTTCCTAATGTCCAGCCTAACCCTACCCTGCCTTACCCAGCCTAACCCTACCCTACCCTACCCTTGCAGCCATTCCCTCTCCTTCTGTCACTAATTGCCCGTGAGAAGAGACCAGGACCAACCTCTCTACAATGCCCTTTCAAGCAGTTGTAGAGAGTGATGAGGTTTCCCCTCAGCCTCCTCTTCCTCAAACTAAACAATCCCAACTCCCTCAATTGTTAGGAACAACTTTCAGAAAAATTAACTTCAGCTCGTTCACAGTCATTCTGCTCTTCCTGAGCAGTGCTATTCTATGTGGCATCTTTTTTTTCCAAGTACATAGACTTAAAGCCAACTCTCCCCACCACCACCCCCCAAAAAAGCCCTACCCCATCCTGGTGGCAGAACAGAGCCACCCACTTGTAAGGCTCTGACACCCACTCATGCAATGGAGTGCACGGGACTCCCCCAGGCCAGGGCTTGGGGACCCGAGGCTGCGGCCAGCCCAGGGACAGTTGACAAGACAGATGTTTCCTGTCACCAGTGTCATGTTTGCTTTGTTACAGATTTATTTTTTCATTTTAATGTATTGTGTTACTCCATCTATCGTAGTGAATTACCCGTCTTGTAAAATTCTTTTAATCACGTTATTCTCTTTCTATCTGCATTATCTAGGGTTATTTATAGTATTATAATCTTGGTCTCAAACATTAGTTATAAACTTTGTTGCAACCGTTATTAGATGGGGACTCGTATACATGCCTACAGACACAAGATGAATAATTTACTTTCTGACTGCTCTGAAATGCCTTAACGAGATTGTTTCCCCAACACACTTCTCTACCAAAAAGGAAAAAAAAAAGATTAGAGGGATGAGATCCGATCTGCCTTCTCCCAGGATCTCGAAGCAGCAATTTTCCTGAAGATGGCACAACACTGTCCTGTACATGGAGCCTCGTTGGCCACCTCTTCTGGGGGAGCGGAGCAGATGCTGAGCCGGGGTTTGGCAGGAGTAAGTGCTCCCTTAGATTAAGTTTCAGCCTAATGTTCTTGATAGGAATCGGAGCACCATCCCTAAAGTGCAACGGGAGGGTAAAACGCCAACCATCAAGATGGATGGTTTGTTTTTATTTTTATAGAGATTTTCTAAACCTCAACTTTCACCTCTCGGCCCCCTCCCCCTCCTGTTCTCAGTCACCTCCAATAGCCCATCTGTCTGCTTCATTTAATAGAAACCTATATTTCCTGGCTAATGGATGCATTTGGCTAAGAAGATAATCTCTTTGTGTTCGCTTCAGTTGTCACATTCCTGTTATCATATTAATACTGATTAAATACAAAACCCAACATTTAAGTCAGACCCCACACATTATTTAAAAGCGACAAGATGTTCATATCGTGTCTCAGCCAGCATGGAAGCAGCCTCCCCCTCCCGCTCCGAACACCTCACCTTCCAGCTAGGATGCCACCCATATGGATTTTTACAGGACAGGATACTTCAACAGCACTGTCCTATTTGAGACCACTGGACGAAGTTCAAGTTTCCTGAAAGCTCTAGGACGGGTAAAAAACCTATCCCAACATAAATATGACATTACAGGACAAGCAGCATGATACTGGGAGTGACTAGACAGGAAAGGTCAGCAGAGAGCTTAGTCTCAGAAGCATCCAGTGGCAATTCACACGTGTGCCTCAGTTTCCCCTGTCTGTATGCAAGGGTATTTCCACAAGTTGTGATGCAGGTACGTGGCTACTTTATATTAGTGTCTGTTTGGGTCTGCGTGGCTACAGAAAAATGAAGAAATGAAGTACAAATCACCAGACATCAAATCAGTGAAAACTAATTCCATGCACTCTGGGATTTAAGCCAACTTCATAACATGTCACACTTTAAAAGCAGCCAGTCACACGCGTGATAAAGCACACTTCTAACCCCGAGCAAAGTCATCCTCAAATTCCAGAACAACTCCACTCATCAGAATTACATTTCAACAAGACTCAGATGAAATTGCACTGTTCCTTTTTCACCTCTCATGTGACCATCCTGAGTCTCTGTGGAGGAGGAAGGCTGGGACATGACAACCATGGAAATGAACCTCATGAGACATGTTCTAACTTACAGTATTGTTCTACACATAGCCATCGCTATTTTTCAAATAAGAATTATTAACATGGCTACTTAATTATTCTAGGTTCATCCTATTCAGTTTAATGGACTACCACTGCCATTCAATAAAAAGCACAAATTAGTGAGGCTTAACCTCAAAGTTCTGGTGAAATCAGTCACGTACGTCAGTGATTTTTCAAAACCCCAATTCAATAAGAGCCTAAGTTACGTGTAGCAGTAATCTTTGTGGGCAAATGTCAACTCTGAGAATGGAAGCGCAGTAATTTACATACACTACACGTGCAAATTATTGTGAGCTGCTGGAAGAGAGACCCAGTGTTCCACCCACCTTTCCTAGAGATGCGGTACGAGCTGAGGTCACCCCACTCAGCCAGTACCTTTCCAAAAGAAGGGATGCAACACCTCCTGAGCAACTTTGGAGCAGATGAGGTTATACCATGGTCAGGAAAGCTCCCCTGGGATGTCAGGAAGGCCAACCTAACCTTCTGAGATCCGTATAAACAAACAACTGAACATGGAGAGCCTTGAACCGAGGGACGGCTGTTTACCTAACCCCTGAACTGCAAAAGACATCAATCCCTGCCTTATTAAAGAAATGCATACGCTGGCCAGGCATGCCTGCTTGATCAGCTCTCTCCCGTTCACAGCTTCTCTGGGGTCGAAGGAAGTTCCATCAGGCCCCGTTCCATAAATAAAATCCTTCTGGCTGGCGATAACTAAATTGTATTAAGACTGGCTCAGACAGCTTCAATTAGAAATAATCGGCAGGGGTGGACTGAAATACCCTCCATCAATTTGCTTACAGCTGGTCCTTTCCTCCTTTTCCATCCCAAACCAATTCTAACTACCTGGTTCAATAAAAGGAGCAGGGAATCCATAACATGCTTCCACTTATTATGTGGGTAATCCATATGTATGTGCCCCCAAATCAAAACCACATCTAATATATAGATGGGAATCAACAGGTCTTTATGAGGAGATTCCCGACCATCAGCAAGCAAATGCAGGAAACTCAGATCCTGAATAAGACAGACCCTTCTCCCACATTTACAGGCTTCTCTCTTCTTAACCATCCTAAAAGCAACCATTTGTGCATATTACAAAGCTGTCCTTTAGGGAAAATAAGGTTATTCAGCCAAGCTTGTTTGCAAAATTCTACAGCACAAGTATCAGTACTTTTTCCTGTAAGATTTTGTGTTTTAATAAAAGACGTTTAAAATCTGTGGTTAATCTATCTATAATTTTTTCCAAATGCCAGATAAAATTGATTTTTTTCCCGTGCTTGTAAGAAACAAGTTCTAAATCAGAATCACTCCTGGTTTTGCTGCAGCATGCAATCACTCTGAAACTTAGTCATATATTCAAGAGTAAACATGAGTGAAATGAATGACGACCAACAGGACAGAAATAGTGAAGTTACTCTATTTTCACAGGTGTGAGAAATTAATTTGACTTTTCATAGGAATACACTGGCAAATATTAGAAGATAGCCATATTTTAGAATTTTCTACATAAACTTACATTTCTATTTGGCCTTTATTTGGCTTAGTCTACAGAAAAGGGTTCTTAAAACACTCAACTTCTTTTAAAAGAAGGAAGAACATTTCAAGACAAAGCCTGGGTCATTAAATCCAAGCTAAAGTTTCACTTAGAAAAATAAAAGTGCTGGTAATTTACTGAATTAATCTTGCTCTGAATGTGCACAATTTCAAGACAGAAAAATAAAAATCATAACTAAACCCAATTACACTATGTCCTCAAACTACTTAGAGCATAACAAAGCAAATAAGAGGAAAAACTAGGTGGGGGGAAAATCAGGGGCTGTGGAACCAGGCATCAATTTCTACATGAACTCCAGAGGGACTATAATCTTTGTACATCTTCTGAGGAAGTACTTGTGAGAACAGTCAATTGTAATGAGCCATGGAAAGAAAATCCTTAATTCATGATGTACAGCCTGCTCCTGTCAGCAGGAACTCACATTCTTTAGCACATTTTCAGTCCTTGAAAATGTCTTCTTTCTCTGGTGCCTGTAGTATTACCTGGCACAGGCTGCTTGGCACAGCCCCTGTTACCATTGTGCTCACTTGAAAAGATAATTCATTGCAAACATAAAGAAAACAAATACATATTCTTTGAGTTGTGTTCATATTATAATCCCAATCCTGATGAGCTGATACTTTGGGAACATGCAGGCAAACAATCCCTTGTCTAACACATCCATACATTAACCGGTCAAATTAGAAAAAGGGAATGTTATTCCTCTTTCACAGACGGAAAACTGAGAAGGTAAACAAGTGCATTCAGAAGTAAGCACCCACCTGGCAGCAAAGCCATGTACTGAATTCAAAATCCACAGGTGCACAGCAAAGGACTGCACCATACAAACAATCTTCTTCGTTTATACACAGAGAGACAGTTTAGGATAAAAAAAAACGAACAACAAAATGCAGAGCAGTGGAAGGGATGGCACAGGTCCATTTTCTTGGTTCATGTACAGGGTTCTGTAAGTTGAGAATATATTTATCAAAAGTAGCTGAGCCTGCCCAGGGTTGTGATGGCTGGCAGAGGAAGGGGCTGTAGGAGTACAACAAGGTAAACGGCCAAACACAGAGAGAATTGAGTGTGGAGGGGACAGCAGAGAGAGATTAGGGTAAAATATCAGAAAAAAAATCAAAGTGGGTAGCTCAGCAGTTGTAACAGGCTCCCTAAATTACCAGATTGCATTGATTTCCTGATGTGGAATAGTTGGGGATGATAAAGGGGAAAGGGTAGGGGGATCTCAGGGCTCAGAGGTTTAAAAAAACTACTATGATAAAACCCACTGCACAAAAGTACACAATATGGGGTTCTAGTGATTGAAGTCACAACCTCAGAGATTAGATGACTTTTCTGAGCAAGATGATGTTTTTCTCTACCTATAACTTTTATTCCAGGTTTAAGTACTTTTAAAGTATTTTCTGCAGCTTTTTAAAATTCAATAATGCTGTAGTTATGGGCAGGAAATGCTTTTGTTACTTAAATATAACATTATACAAAATCATGATGCAGCGGACAACCCCCCTCCATCAAAACAGGGCTATTGAAGCACCAGTTATTTCCTATCCTTTGTTAAACATTGAAATCCCTTTGTGAAAACACAAACCAAAGACCACTTTACACAGACTTCCTTGAAATCAATGCACACTGTTAGGAACAACGATTTTTTTGCCCCTGAACTCAAAACACGGCTCAGCCTCTCAAGGTTAATGTCCCTGTCACACAACAGGTCTCACATCCACTAAGTGCTGGCCATTGCTCCGAGTCAGTACTTCAAATAGCCTACGATTTGCAAACCACAAAGCTCTATGCCTCCAGGAAGCCCCCATGGTGTTATGTTTTTACTCAGACTTCAAAAAGATATCGGAACAAACACTGGTGGAAAGGGAAGGTGAAAGGCCCAAGGGATGAACGATCAAAATCAAGTAAATAAGCACAAACAGTTTACAGAAAGGGAGAGAAAATTCATTGCAAGAGGGCAATGTGTCTGCATGAGCTACCCTTGTGGAGGCATTTAATAACTTCAAAGTTAAATTACGGAAAGGCTTGGAACAGAAGTATTTTCCAGCCAAATACTGCAAAGCCACGAGTGAGGACTGTAGCATCCACAGACAGCAGTATCCCACTTTGCACACAAGAAATCAAAAATAATGATGAAGGAAATAATTCCTTCTTTGCTATTTTATACACAAACTACAGACCTGGGAACACAATTTAGATCTCATGCCCTCCCCTTCCTTGCTCTACATAAACAAGAGGGCTCTTGGAGAAAGCTGCCTACTAGGAGTTGGACGGAGTGAGTTCCTCATGAACCCTGAATTCCCCAGCACATTTTTTGGAGCATTCAACAATCACCT
>VZTM01041588.1:11265-34581 GCA_013400555.1 Jacana jacana | reverse complement strand
AAAGAAATGCTTCCTAATGGCCAGTTTTAACATCCACTGACACAGCTTTGAACTGTTCCCATGTGTCATATGACTGGATACCAGAGAGAAGAGATCAGCACCTTCCTCTCCACTTTCCCTTCTTAAGAAGCTCTAGAAAGCAATGACGTCACCCCTCAACCTCCTTTTCTCCAAATTAGATAAATCCAAAGTCCTCTGCTCTTCCTCACAGGACATTCCTTTCAGCCCTTTCACAAGGTTTGTTGCCCTCTACTGGATGTATTTGTAACAGCCTTCCTATGTAAATTACCAGATTAAAAAGGAATTATGTTAATTATTTACAAATTTCCGCAAGTTAAGATTTTTTACAGAATGATAAAATGGCTTGAGAATTATTTTAAAGTACAATTATGGTTAGTATACTTATAAACTATGTAAATATAAAATATATCACAAAATCATGGAATAATTGAGATAGGAAGGGACCTCTGGAGGTCATTCTGTCCAACCTCCCTGCTCAACCAGGGCCACCAAGAGTCAGTTGCCCAGGACTGTGTCCAGATGGCTTTTGAATATCTCCAACGATGGAGACTCCACAACCTCCCTGGGCAACCTGTAAATATCTATAATGTAAGACTTTTCCATTTGCTAGCCAAACAACAAATATGATGTTAGATTCTAAATTGACTTCCTAAAATCACTTCTGCAAATGTTTCATTATAAACCAACAACAATCTTCCTACATTTCAGGTAAATCTTAATTTAGACACACATCCAACCAATATTTTTCCTCTGATTCTGTAGCATCTGTGTATGCTCTTTGTTAGTCTGTGAAGATGGAATAAAAGATATGTCACCTAACTAACTAGTGCTTTAAATGACCAACCTGGCACCCTTCAACATTGCAGAACTGTGACAAGAGAAAGTGTGTTTCAGCAAAGGAGGGTGGTGATTTGAGTAGAGACACTTCCATGGGACAGAAGGGAAAGAGAAAGACAATATGGAGACAAGCATGTTGTGGCAGAGCAGGAGGAGACCTTTGCAGAGACTTCACTAAATCTCACATTCCTCTTATACCATGTTTTGCTAAATTTGGAGCTGGTCTAAACTTACTGCAACCAAAAGCTTATTGAAACAGACTATTGTGTTCAATAGAATATTATGGGTGAAGGGAGCTAGAACAAAATTTAAGACTGCCATGTCTTATTTCAATGCAAGTTTGCTTAATTTTGCCTTGAGTCTAAATCTTGCATTGCTTTAGGCTTGGATAATAAAGGAGGCTTTCTTAATTCCAGTTCCTAACCAGTTTTGATGTTCAGACATCTAGATATTAAAAGCATGAGAACAAAGATAAACAGATATGTACATAGGACTTGTTATCGTTTCTTAACATGCTTACCCTGTAATATATAAGTAAATTTAGAACTATGGAATTTTTTTTAATTTTTTTATGGAATTTTTTTTTAATCTGTTTTTAAAAACAGATTAAAACATGTTCATTTGGGATATTTATTTTTTTTCTGAGTGTAAACATTTCCATTATCAAAGTTTCACTAAGAGTTATTTCTTAATACCTACATATTTGGCCAAATATGCCTACATCTAAAACTCTAAAATCTGTGGAAACTGATGTAGAAGTTACACATGTACTTGATAAGTATGTCTTTACATCATATCTATGTGAAAGCAATTGTCATTTACAAGTGGGAGTTTTGCTTTATCTCTTTTAAAATATATAATTATTCCTTATGAATATGTTTACAGTATACTCCATAATATACTGTAATTTACCAGGCAAATTATCACTACTTCACTATACTTAACGTAATAGCAATGATTAACTATGTGTTTGTGGATATATTTTCCAAGAGTTTTGGATTTTATCAATGCTATTAACTTGAATATTGCAGCAGCTGGGTCTGAAACTTCATGAAGTACTTAAAAGTTACTCTATCCATTCTTTTAGGTTGGGTTTTCCTCCTAGGGATAAATTTAAATCTTAACTTAGAATTAAAGTGTCTCCAACACTTTTTATTTAAAACACTTCTTTTTAATTAGTTCTCAGAAGATTAATTTACCAAAAAAATACATAGATACATATATAAATATATATATATATATAAAAAATAGAATACTGAGTGATCCTAACTCAGGAATGATGACTGGAAGTGAAGGGAAGAAGTAGATACAGTTTATTCCAGAATTCAACAAGTTGACAACTGGACTCTAGGCACAGAATAAATCATTCCTATAGAATTCCATTTCAATTAAAATATGTCCCTTTAAAAAAATGTGTTCATTTCACTTGACACCTGTCAAAAAGCTTAGATGACAGACATCATTTCTCAAACCATTCCACCTACCAGGATCTAATCAATCTGTCCAATTTACCATTCATAATTTGCATAGTATACTGACTGTTTCAATCCATATTTTATCTTGTATTTTCTCATCATCAACTTTCAGTAATCATAAAAAAATTAAATAAAAATTTTATCAGTCCTGTGCTGACATTGGTATATGAAAAAAAAACATAAAATGAGGAAAACTAAGCTTCTAACTGCATGCCAGTCTTAGTCTTCTTTATTACCCAATTAGTTATTAATTTAAAGTCTTAGTTAAAGAAATTATGAGAGCTATTATAACTTTTGAGGTCTGAGAATGAATCCTCTTTTGCTATGCACTATAAAACAGTATATAGATGCTTTGGAATTTGAGAAAAGCAGTCCAGAAATGTAAATTCATTAAAATGCTGGAATTTTGATGGTACAGATTCCTGGTCTAAGTAATTTCTCTCTAGTTTCATTTTGTATATTTGCCCCTCAAAGCAGATCCCTAAAAGAAGTTAAGTTTGATTTTAGACAACTATGTATTAATAGGTCTCTTTCTTTGCTACACTTGCTTTAAACAAAACCAAACCAAAATAAAATAAAATCAAAACAAAGCAAAACAAGCTGCCAAAATCTCCTACACCTTAATCCAAAATCTAATACCTCAACTTTATTTTAAAACCCAGCTTAGGTCATTTGCAAGATTAGCACTGCCTTTGGAGACATTTGACCATCTGATACCTAAAATTTGCATTGCTCTTCCAAACTAGTATACATTTTGATGTAACTAAAACCCATTAGGGTTGATAGGGACTGACAGTGAAGAAAGTTCCATAAGAAATTGTTAGCAAAGCTGTATCATTAAAATACTTTTTGATTTTTCCTGGATCGATGCAGTCCATTTTATTGAAAAAAAAAAAAAAAGAGAACTATATAGTCTTTTCAAAGATAAATGCACATATAAAACTTCTCAGTAATCAATGGAAAACTAAACATTTCAGAAAGCTTCAGTAGTGATATGGCAAGGGTTATTGGCTACCAATTACACATAGTTTTAAGACCAGGGGAATTTTTTGATAAATCTGCTACTGCCATTGATGCAGAGTTGCGTTCCCATCTCTGCTCTTTTCTGTTCATTAGAATCATAGCTCAACAACCCCTTTCACACTTTCAGATTAATTCAATCCTCATTTAGATGTTATTGGAAAGTCTGCAGGTGTGGGCCTTGTGCCATTGCTAACCTACTTTAGTTTTCTGCATCCTAATTTTCCTTTATATTTTTACTACAAAAGCTAGCTATACAAACAATCATCGTCCCAAAAGTTAAAAAGGAACCTTTGAAACTATGTTTTGATAACATGTATGTGCAATAAATTGTGCTACCTTCTTTGCAGTTTGTCTTTAAACAGAAAATCACCATGTAATTTGTTACAGAGGCTAACAGAGCTAATATAACAACTTAATTTAAAAATATAACCATACTGACTTAAGACACATGATTAGAAGTTTGATGTCACAAACTTTAGTCATCAGTGTAACATTTAAGATTAAATATCTCTATTGTATTTGCAGAATTAGCCTCTTATTCTATGTTAACACCTGGGATGAATGTGTGCATTAAAAACTCCTGTATTAACATTGCATAAAAATGCAAGAGAATTTTTAATATTTTTTTTATATCACCTTTCATTCCTTACTATTACTTTCTCGTGTAAGATGCCTAAATAGAGCTCACATGTAGCAACTGAACCTGAAAACTTTAATATGAGGCTTCCTCCATTTGAAATAAAGGAACTCCGCCTGCCAGTAACACTTGCAGATCATACTATTGTGGTCTAGTCATTCAAGTGGGGATACAATATAGATATCCAGCATAAAGGAAAGATCAGGTGGCTATCTGCACCCTGAGTTTTTCATTACTTTGGACATTGGTCTTTCAGCACTGACAGTACTAGAGTGTTAGATACAGCAAGAGACAGCTTTGATTGGTCACATGTTTAATTCCTGCTGATACCCTGATACAAATGGAATATTCAGAAAATGTTTATATGTCTCGAGTTATATTTATATTTATGCACTGTATTGGGTGTAGGTGTCCAAGTGCTGACAGCAGAGGGGCTGCAGGGGACTCTGTGAGCCAATTCCTGCCTGTTCCAGCAGGCTCCAATGGATCCATCACAGGGTATATCTGAGTCCATCAGCCAAGACAGTGGCATCTCACAGAAAATGCATTTAAGAAAGAAGAAAATGCTGCATAGCAGAGAGGCGAATGAGGAAAAGAAGTGTGATAAACAGTCATGGAAACACTGAAATCAGAGAAGAAGGTGAGGAGGTGTTCTACAAGCTGGAACAAAATTCCTCAACAACCCATGGGAAAGACAACAACGGAACTGTTTTGCCCTGAAGGTTTGCAACCCATGGAAGGGACCAAGCTGGAGCAGGAATAAAACATGGGGCAGAGGGAACTGCAGAGGAGAACTGTTATAGATTGACCACAACCCCATTCCCCATCCCTCTCTGCCACTCCAGAGGGTGAGGAAGTCAAGGGATCAAGAATGCTGGAGTGAAGTTGAGCCTGGGAAAAAGTGGACGAAGCCAAAGGTATTTTTAATTTTTATCCTTTTTTTTTCCCCATTCAAGTCTATTTTTAATAAATGGACAGTAATTTTACATTAATTTCCCCCAAGATAAGTCTAGTTTGCTTATGATGGCAATTGGTAAGTGATCTCCAGTCTTAATCATGACCCATGACCTTTTCATTTTATTTTGTCCCCACAACTTGATGAGAAGTAGGGAGTAAGAAAGCAGTAGGCAGGGTATCCAGCAGCTGGTCAAGGTGAACCCACCACAATGTTAGGCACACTACTAATAATTTATATTAGAAACAAATTAAAAAAACAAAATAATCGCTTTCAGTGATGAAGTTGCAAGATAATGTCATTTTATGTCAAAAGATCACTGTAATTATGCTATTTTTTCTTTTGTTTTGTTGTAAAACCAAACTGAATTATTATAAAACTAAATTTCTGCAGAAATACCCTGATGGTGCTACAGTTTGATAAAGAATGGTCTCTTCCAACCAGAAAAGAAAGACTTGAGGATGGTTTTCCCTACACCAGTTTAAAATGTAAATATATCTGTAAAATTAGAGGTAAGAAAAGATATTTGATCCAGGTTCCCAAGTAAATCAGTCTAACTCTCTAGACTTGAATATATCAGAACTCATTTATTCTAGAAGGGGTCTGACACATATTATCTATTTCTAGTTCAAATTTATGAACTTCACTTTGGTAGAAGTTAAAGCACACAAAGGATGAAAATTTAAAAAATAACTATTATCCTACTAACTGAACAACAGAAAAAAAAACTTTATTAAGTCAAGTCAGGTATGATAGAATAATATGATTTAAGTCAAAGATGTATTAGCATAGAATCATAGAATGGTCCAGGCCGGAAGGGACCTCTATGGTCATCTAGTCAGACCACCCCACAGTCAGCAGGGACACCCCAACTAAACCAATTTGCCCAGGGCCTTGCCAAACATCACCTTGAATATCTCCAGGGAAGGAGCCTCAACCATCTCCCTGAACAACCTGTTCCAGTGGTCCACCACCCTCATAGTGAATAACCCATTCCTAATATCCAAACTAAATCTGCTCTTCTCCAGTTTGAAGCCATTGACCCTCATTCTGTCAATGCAGGCCTTTGTAAACAGACCCTCCCCAGCCTTCCTGTAGACCCCCCTCAGGTACTGCAAGGCTGCTCTTAGGTCTCCCCCGAGCCTCACCTTCTCCAGGCTGAACAACTCCCACTCCATCAGGTCTATGTCCTTTGTATATTGAGGGCTCCAGACCTGCACACAGTACAGATTATAAATCCAAATATCCCATAATATGAACAGTAGCTCTGCTAATAATTAACAAATTAAAATACTGGGAAGTAAAGAATGACATAGTGGTTTTAAAAGTATTCCCATGTGTTCATGTAAAAATGAACATTGATTTATTGGCTAAGAAATAATTAAATTATGCTTGAAAATCCACAGCACTGCAATTGCCAGCCTAGTTTGCTACATGACTTTCTCAGGATTACAATATGAAGTATACTTTGACAGCAGGTAAAACTGTTCTTGCAACTCCTTGCTTTTACTGAAGCTTCATATTTTACATTGGGATTCTTTTTTCAGGAATCTATCACATCGATTTTTTTTTTTTTTCTGAAAAGAACACCTGAAACAATGTTTCTTTTAAGATAACAGTAACAGTTAATATACAGTAATGTCTTCATTGATTTCTTCCAGCTGATCTTCAATTAGTACTGCTCTCTAATTTAACTTCAGCACTGTAGGCTTTTCTAGAATGTGGAACAGAACAGAGGCAGAGAACAGCAGCAAAAATAGGTGTATTAGTTTCATGGTTCATAATGCTATGCCTGTAAGGCATAAATCCAGCTTTTGTTTTTTTCCTGAAAAGACAAGGGCGAAGCTAGGTGTTAGGACAGTGTCTTGGCTGCATTCTAAGTAAAATAAATGAAAAAAAAAGTTATTTCTGTTTGTGAGATGGAAGAGAAACATTGAAACCATGGAGGAAAACAGACAGCTACAGACAGTTCAATTGTTTAACACTAGAATCATAGAATGTTCCAGGCTGGAAGGGACCTCTAGGGTCATCTAGTCCAACCTCCCTGCAGTCAGCCGGGACACCCCCAAGTAGACCAGGTTGCCCAGGGACCCATCAAGCGTCACCTTGAATATCCGCAGGGAAGGGGCCTCAACCACCTCCCTGGGAAACCTATTCCAGTGTTCCACCACCCTCAGAGTAAAGAACCTATTCCTAATATCCAATCTAAATCTGCTCTTCTCAACATTAAAGCTGTTGCCCCTCATCCTGTCAGTGCAGGCCTGGCTACATCTAAAAGCATCAGCCAGGGAATTTATATTGAAGGAAAAAAGCTTGTGGGAATGGAAAATTGGTAGAAAGAAAAATAATCTCACAACAGATAGATTGTAGGACATCATACATCTGTCAACTCATGTGGACATATTTCCAACTCCAGAATTCCTATCAAAGGAGAACGATGTTATCACATGGCAAATGACATTATTGTTCCATTCATACCTTTCCAATTGTCTCATTTCTGTCACAATCCAGAAAGTAAGTTAGAATGTTTACCCAGCAGAGAAAAGCAGGTAAAGCCAAATACACAGACTGTCTTAGACAAAAGCGAGAGTCTAACAGAGGGATAGCTGTTGGCCTTACTGCAGTGCTATCTATGTCTAAATCCTGATTTTCTCCTATTTTATTTCCCTTGGAAATGCTCCCCGCTCATTAGTTATTCTGGTTCTTATCCTGTGAAGCTTTCAGTAAGGCTTCTCAGCTTGTAGAATACCACTAGGTAGAATACTACCTAGAAGCTGGAACTGGTAGACTGACTTCAGAAAGATGGTCCCTATATTCTGGCCTTGTCCTTAAGACTGTGTTTTATCTTATGAATTATTTTTTTTTCATCTTAAAAACAAACAAAAATTATCACAGATAAAATGTACTGAAAAGAGAAGGTACATGTCTTCATCATCATATTCAAATTCATCCCATTCACTGCAGCCACTCTATACAAATGCCTGTCTGGGCTGAGTATAGAGATAGATAGCGCTCCTGAATTCTGGCAGACAATGTCTTGCTTCCCTGTGTGTCTTCCTGAATAGACAGGCTAAAAGAGAATTTCTTAAAAGAACAAGAGAGTGAAGTTCCTTTCCTTTTTGTTTCTCTCCTCCCTAATGTTATTTGTGTACTACTCTAAGAGGAACTTGGACAAAATCTTCCTTGACAGACAGGGATTGTACTCAGAATCTCAGGTGAATATTTTGATCACTGAGCTTTTATATGAAAGTGAGGGCTGATATTTTTCTTATGACCCCTTAAATGAAAGCAACTACCCATTATATTTAACTGCATATAGAGGTTCTCTTAAGAAGCACTTCAGCTACTAGGGTTTCTGATCAGAGGACAAAGGACTAGTTTCTGAAATCTGGTGGGATTTCAGCATCATATATGCACAAGAGATGACCTCTCAAAAGAAACAGCAGCTCTGTACACTTAGTTTTCAGATTTGCAGCTTTCAACTCAGGGGTTTCAACTGTAGGATGTAATTCCAGGCTTCCAAATCCTTTCTTAGATCTGACCATGTTTTTGCAGAGTTATTGCCAGCCTATATGACTTGAAACTTTCTAAAGACAGAGTTCAAACTGAAACCATACCCATTCTCATTTTCCCTTTTTTGGCAGGCCAGCTATATCATTCTGTGATCAACGCAAAGTGATGTCTGACACCAAAAGCACAATCAATCAAAGTGCCAACTTAGGTAGCTAATGAAACAGTCAAGACCTAGAGAAATTGAGGTGTAATTGCATGGAGAGTTATCAGGAGTAAACACAGGTGACTGCACTACAGACATCTCTATTGGAGTTAGCTTAATGACTAGCTGAGGTAGTCCTTCCAGCTTCTCCTTTACAGTCAATGAAAAACTTGCATGTTTAGAGTAACATGCATCTTATGCATACATATCAAAAGAGTCAGAAAAGTGACTGTGAGAGTCTAGTTCTTTCTCTTTTAGACAACTGCCATCATCTGTACCTGGCCATCTATACCCTCAAAATGGCCTTGTCAAATCAATTGATAATAAAAATATCCCACATTTTGACATAGATGACCTGTTTATTGCCGAGTCAGTTGTCTCCTTTTTAAGGAAAGTAACTAACAGGATGGCTGCGAAGAAGTACTGACCTGACCTAAATTAGTAAGAATTCTATGACCCTTGTCAGCGATAAGTCTGAATATTGCAGAGGTTCCAAAGGACTTTCTGTGACCCTAACTCTTCACATTGTTTCTTCAACCTATGTTTCAGTGTAAATACCTCTGAACACAATAATTTCTTCCCCTGATAATGGATTTCACAAGCAACATGAAAAATTGAGGATTATCTATGATACTATAATAAGAAGGTTGTTTCTGAAAGGGTGAAATAATTTTTGGTTTTTTTAATACCTTCCACTGTTCCTCTAGAAGCATATCTATCCTAGGAGTTGGAAGATAACTGGGGACTGGTTTCTGGGCTCATTAAAATATGAATAATTCTCCATCATTAGATTAGATCACGAAAACATAAAACATATTTGCAAATTTTAAAGCTATTATATGCATGAAAAATACTATTATTTTATTATTATTGCAAGAGGCAGAGTTAATTAATTTTGCTGCATCTTTTAAGTTAAAAAAAAAAGTTTAAATAAAATGTTAAATAAATTATCCATAGCACAAACATTTTTATGTGTTTTCCATAAAAGACAAAGCAATTCTGTTCTCTGAAGATCATACTAGTCTTAACCTAGTTATGCTTGAAATGAATATGAAAATACAAATAAATTAAAACATTTTGCTATGATTTATATATTGTAAATAAATTGCTTAAAATCACTCCAGAGCATATTTTCTTAAATTAAATAATTTACAAGTCTTTCCAATGATCTAAATAAAAACATGTAATTCCTACTCCATATTTATATAAATAGTCTGCATAATTGTTCTTCTAGCATGGTTACTGCATTGGTTGATTTGACTAATATTAAATATGTATGAATTTCCTACTATCCCCTAGGGCTCTCAGAAACAAGATGAATCTCAAGAGATTGATTTAAACTTTAAACTTAAAGAAGAAAATCCTTACAGATCCANGTAAACATTTAATAAATAATTATTACTTGAAGATTTACATGCAATGGTAAGATTAAGTAAATTATTTGTGTATCTTTTTTCAACCTTTTAGTTCTACATCCACCCAAACAATAAGTAGGACAGGATTGATCTTAACCACATCGACCTTTTACAACACTATTCACACTGATGAATTAAAATTTTCCAATCCAGCTGATCAAGTAACCAAGTTTCATTATTATTCTTGGAAAATGCAATTCTCATAACGCTGTCCTCCAGAAACTGCTGTTATCTTAGCTAGCTGTGAATAAAGACTTATATTAACTATCAATAATTTAAATAGAACAAGTAACATTTTGTTAATGCTGATAAGGAGATAAACACTTGCTATGAGTGAAAAAATCTTGTGGGCTACAAGTACTGTCATTGATTGATTTGACATTGCCATTGTTACAGGAGGTGAGCTTATGCAGAAGTCAATGGTTTTGCATAGTATAGCATCCTGTTAAAAGAAGATTGCATTTTTAAGTATATATTTCTCATTATATTACTTGTTCTTGCATTCTTAGGAATGGCTTAATGTAATTTTAAATACTGTATATGCTGAAGCCATGACTGTGTACATATGTCTTTGTCCTCCTATAGTTTATAGGTAGGGGGACTCATAGCTGAGATTGTTCTAAAGTGCTTCTTAAACCAGTTCTTAGGCAGCTAGTGATGAAGCTCTCTAAAACCATCTGATCTGAACAGGGGGGAAAAAAAAACCACCACCAACAACAACAACAAAACAAACAAGCAAAAAAACCAAAATAACCCCAATTGTTCTAATTGTTATCAGGGCTCTTGGTCAAAACATAACAACAGGATATTCAGAAAACATCCCTCATTACAATTGGTTATATACTTAGGCGTGTCATTTAACTTTCCTGCAGATATTTCACATTTACACAAGTGTAAGGCAATTCATTTTAGCTTCAGGTCCCTACATAAAATAGACCATGCAGTTCTAGTAAGTGACACCTCTGCTGACCCCTCCTAAAGTTTAGTATGTGACACACAGGTGCAGAGAAATGCCTTACTAATAGTAATAACCATTATGTTTTCCTGAATCTGTGGGGTATAAGCAGATACTGGATATTTTCCAGTCTAAACAGAAGCCAAAGTTTATTCATATGATGGTTAGAAAAAATAAAAATAAAATTTGAGGTGACTTCAATGTGAGCCAAGTAGTGTAATGAACCTATAAAATGCTTAGTGAGATGCAGTCAGGCTTGCAGATGTGTTTACAAAAAGGAATGTTCTAGTTTCTTATTTATTATGAGCTTTCTCTGATTTAAGACTACTATATATTGAAACCGAGTAAACAGGTCTTTATTTACATAAACGTCAGCATATCAAAACAAAACTAAACTGAAAAAAAAGTCTTTCAAAACAGTATTATCTTCAGTAAGCTTTCTGTAATTAGAGAATAAAGAAACCTCATTGAACCCAAGAAACAGTTCAGAAAGGCTATTAGAAAAAAATCAATACCCTTAAAAATAGTAATGCAAAGATGGGATTCTAAAATGCTGTTCGTTGGATTCTGACTGCATGAAACCATCAAAGTGCAGCACTCCAGTAACATTTTAATAACACATTCAGGTGGTAATATAATAGATAGGCAGCTTTTTGCATTATAGTCTAAATGTCTTGATGCATAATTCTAGTGTATGAAAAAAGCATTCATATAAGTAACCTTGCATAAGTGGGTCTTTACTTCTCCAATAGCTGAAATATAGAACCTTGATGAGACTCCCCTTTTATCAAAGCAAAGGAAGAACAATTGCACTGTAAACCCAAAAGCAGTGACAGAATACAATTTTATGTTCATTTTCAAAACTGCTGAAGACTAAACAAAATACAAAGTAAGGAATATTTGGATCTTTTGTGGGTTAAAAATGTAATTCTGTTCTCAGGAGTTTAATGACTTCAGCGGTGGGTAGGCCTAGACCGAATGGGTTTTGTCAATGAGATACTAAGTATTTTCTCCCATATATTGAGTAAAATCAAATGCAGCGTATTTCAGAAATGCCTCAGCTTCTTCTGAGAAACTGGCTCTTTGACTGTTCCCATTGTAGTCAATAGCAAAACTTGCTTTTACTTGTGAAAAAGTCCTAAATACATGATTCTTAGGTGAGCATTTTCCAAGCTAATTATACAAAAAACCAGCTCATACTTTACTTCCTTGAATGGCCTTGGTACAAAATGATTAATTTAAGGACAATATTCGTACTGTATAACTGGTTACTTTGCATAGTAACAAATAATCATCATCCAGGGAAATTATTTTGGAACATACTTCATACTGTTTATGCCATACAAACACAAATGACAGGATAAATGTAGATCTGTTCTGCTACTCCTTTGGGAATATTAAATGGCAGGAGAAACTGGCTAGTTCTAGCTTAGATAAAATCTGTTCAGTTTTCCTATGTTTAGTTCCCATATGTTCTGGTCCTCAGGAGATGGGAGGTTTTCCATTATTTAATGGGACTTCTACCTCCTCCCTTGGGAGATTATAATGTAGTCCAATAAATCACACCATTGAGGCAGATTTCAGTTTAAATTTCCTTTTTTATATGTACATCATTCCTTTTATGTAGTTATATCTCGATGTATTGCCACAAACCCTTTTTTCAATTATATTACCTCATTGGTTAATAAAATCCAGCAAAGCACTAGGGGTCTTACAGCAAAAAGAGTGAACTGATAAGATACTACTGACCATTTATGAGAAAGGCTGCATGGAAAGACACAAAATTAAATTTGTTCCAAGCATAAGTATGTTAGAGCAAGTGAGACAGAATACTTTCAGCAGTTTAGTCTTCCAGTGTGCAAAATGGTAACTCCAGAGGAGCATCCTTAGCATGTGAAATATGAACATAAATTCCAACTTCAGTAGAAGCACCTCCTTATACCCCAGTAACTCCAGAGGAGCATCCTTAGCATGTGAAATATGAACATAAATTCCAACTTCAGTAGAAGCACCTCCTTATACCCCAGTAACTCCAGAGGAGCATCCTTAGCATGTGAAATATGAACATAAATTCCAACTTCAGTAGAAGCACCTCCTTATACCCCAGTTTCAGAAACAGAGTCCAAAAAGAGCCTCAGTCAAGGATTTTAAGTGTATGTCGGGCCTCAAAATAGTTAATACATATTCCACCTCAGCCCAGTGTTCCCAGTTACCATACTCCAGTCAAAAATGCTTACTCTAGCTGAAAGCTGCCATGCACCAATGTCTCCTGCGGTAAACCATGAGGCGTTAGCTATAGGCCATCAAATGACACATACCACCTAGTAACAGCTCTCCCTTCCCGCGCTGAGCAAAGGCCTAGGGGCTTAGGTACTGCATTTATTTACTGCTAGTGCAGCTGCAAAGAAAGAGGGTGAGAGGCCTGACTGCACGTTGAGACTATTTTTGCCGCTGCTCTCCATATACTTGTGTGGTTTAATGTTAAGAACATCAAGGATTATTATTGTCTTATTTGTTAGTTTTCCCCATGTTATAATGTAATGTAGGAAAGTTATATTATATATAATGCTTTTACATGAAGAAGAGACAGGACCTAGAAACTGGCAGCATTTTCAAAACCTTTTGAATAGCCAAGAGCACAAATCACAGCACAAGTCAGAGGGTAGATGCTCTGAAGCACATTTGGAAAAAAACATTTGAAAATTAAGCCTTCTTCCACTAAACAAACACTAGAGTCACACTCAAATAGATGCCATAAAGGCACATATGAACTTATTATTAATGAGCTTTTTTAATTAATTATTTTTCATATTAATGCTTCTAGATGTCAAGAGGGTGCTTGTTGTGTACTGGTTGGGGTTTCTTTGGTTTGTTATGGTCTTTTTAACTCTGGTATATCATCAGATTTTCAACTCCTGTACATTGGCATTTTTCTTCTGACTTCCCTGGAGTTGTGACAATGTATGTTAGTTGAGGATCTGACCCATCTTCCCCTTCCCTGAAGGGGAATTTTTCTATACAAACCTCTGTTCTTCACTGCAAGATCTTTGAAAATGTTTACTTTATTTCAAGGTGATTTCTGGATTATAATCACACAAAGAAAAGTATAATCACATGAATGCTACACACAGCTTTATTGAATATACAGTAGCTTCACTTGATTTCCTTTTCATATTTGTATCAAGCTGGATATCTATTCTAGACAGACTATGATTTAAAACAAGAGACATACTAAATGAGTAAATGAGGTTATATTACTAATTAGCATATTGTCTCCTACTACCTCCAGTAAGCTACTAAAATGTGACTTCCATTTTATCACATAGATGAAACAGTTATCTTTCAGGGTTTGAAATTTCTGTGATCTTTATGCTTAATAAGCTCAGTAAAAGGCATTCAAATTACATCACTTTTGTCTTGGAAGTTAAATTGGGAAATATTGCATTCTCTGAGATGATAAACTCTGTAGAAGATAAATTATCATGAGAAATAGTTTTAATTGATTTACCATAATAAAAGTTATGTGACTTTGAAGTGCAAATGACACATTAAAATGAAGCTACAGTATGTTGATAATACAGTGGCTTCTTTGTTAATGGAATTACTGACACTGCAGATGCTTGCAGAAGAGTTGTCCTCTAGTGTTAAGTGAGAAACACTGATGGAAATTGAAGATACACTATATTTAAATCCAAGCTTAACTCTCCTTCTGTGAGCTCTACATTAATCTCAGCAATGTAAATGCAATATATTTCAACAAAAACACGTGCAGTATGAAAACAAATTGAATCTGCAATTTTAACACTAGGTTTGGAATGCAATTATCCTGGCCTTATCATTGTGACTGCACTGAAGCCCCAGGAAAATCATTAGTCCCTACCTCAATTTCCCCACTTGCAAAACGGAGCCAAGAAATCCACTTTTATGCTCAGAGGTGTTGGTCAATAGCTAAAAAGCACTGTGTTGCCTTCAGAGATATCTAATATTCAAAATGAAGGAAAATGCATGTAGGTCCTTACAAGCATCCTTTGTAAACATTCTCTTTTTAGCTTTGGAAGGCTAAAGAAGAATACTCAGAAACTTATAAACCCAGCAGCATAAAACAAAACAACTTTGGTTTATGTCACTTTTTCAAAGATCACTTATGTCTGTGATCTTTGACTATGTTATCCAATTATTACTCTTCCTTTATCCAGATCTTTTACCTTCTCTTTCTTGTGATTTTACAGCCTTATTCCCCACCCCTAGTATTCCACTTTTTCTTCAGTTCTCTCTATTTTTTTACTTTTCTGTTTTCTTTTCCTCAAGAAATGGCTTTCCTGATTTCCTTTCATAGAGTGGCATAAACTTCCATTATTTCTCTGACCTATTGTGTTAGTAAGTTTGCAGATGACACAAATTTAGGTGGGAGTGTTGATCTGCATGAGAGCAGGGAAGCTCTGCAGATGGACTTGGATAGACTGGATCAATGATCCAATGTCAATGTCAATGTCATGGGCTTCAACAAGGCCAAGTGCCAGGTCCTGCACTTGGGCCACAACAACCCCATGCATCGCTACAGGCTTGGGGAAGTGTGGCTGGAGAGCTGCCTGGCAGGAAAGGACCTGGGGGTGCTGCTTGACAAGCAGCTGAATATGAGCCAGCAGTGTGCCCAGGTGGCCAAGAAGGCCGATAGCATCCTTGCTTGTATAAGAAACAGTGTGAGCAGCAGGAGTAGGGAGGTGATTGTCCCCCTGTGTGAGGCCACACTTTGAGTCTTGTGTCCAGTTCCGGGCACCTCAGCACAAAAGAGATTTCAAGGTGCTGGAGCAAGTGCAGAGGAGGGCAATGAAGCTGGTGAAGAGCCTGGGACATAAATCTCATGAGGAACAACTGAGGGAGCTGGAAATGTTTAGTTTGAGGACGAGGAGGCTGAGGGGAGACCTCATCACTCTCTACAACTGCCTGAAAGGACATTGTAGAGAGGTTGGTGCTGGTCTCTTCTCATAGGTCATTAGTAATAGAATGAGAGGGAATGGCTACAAGCTGCAACATGGTAAGTTTAGGCTGGATATTAGGAAAAAAACTCACAGCAAGAGTGGTCAGTCACTGGAATCAGCTGCTCAGAGAGGTGTTGGAGTCACCATCCCTGACTGTGTTTAAGAGTAGTTTAGATGTGGTGTTGAGGGATATGGTGTAGGGGAGAATTTTGTAGAGTGAGGTCGATGGTTGGACTTGATGATCCCAAGGGTCTCTTCCAACCAAAATGATTCTATGATTCTATTCTCAGCTGCTGAATGTCTGATCCAAACTTACCCTTTACCCAGTCCTACATTCTCATTCTTTTTCCTGTCCACACAACTCTCTTGGTCATTAGTATTCCTTTTCACTTATCTCTTTTTTTTAACTCCTTACGATTTCTGAATTGAGTTCAGAAATATATAGCATAACTTCTGCTATCTTATCATTATCTAAATTTTGAACAAAAATAATCTGAAACCACCTGCTCTCCACCGTCCCTTCTTCCCAAACTCAGCTTCACTCCTGACTCTTTTGCTTCTTCACCCAAGCAACACAAGGGGATGAGGAATGGGGGTTGAGGTTATTCCTTAACACTTCGTCTCTGCCTCTCTTTCCTTCTCACATTGTTCCCCTGTTCCAGCATGGGGTCCTGTCCACAGGAGACTGCTCTTCACAAAATGCTCCAGCATGGGACCTTTCTACAGGATGCAGTCCTTCAGGAATAGATTGGTTGAATGTGGATCCCCCAGGCCACACTCTATATCAGACAACCTGCTCATGTATGTCTTTCTCTCCATGGACCAGAACTGCAGCCAGGAGCCTGCTTCTGTGCAAGCTTCCTTCAGCTCATATCCACTTGTTCTGGTGTGAGATATTCCATGGGTTGTAGGGTAGACACCTGTTCCACCTCGGACGTCCATGGGCTGCGCAGTTACAAACTGCTTCATCATGGTCTTCTCCACAGGTCTCAGGGGAATCTCTGCTGCAGTACCTGAAACACCTCCTCCCCTCCTTTCTTAACTAACCTTGGTGTCTGATGGGTTGTATTTCTCACATTTTCTCATTTCTCTACCACAGCTGCCATGCAGCATTTTTTACCCTTTCATAAATGTTATCATAGAGGCACCACCAGCATTGCTGATGAGCTCAGTTTTGGGCAATTGCAGCTACAAATTAGGAGCAGCTCCTTAACCTTTTCTTACAGGTTTCTTTTGCCAACCCTGCACACCTTCCCCTCCACTACCAAAACCTTGCCACATAAGACCAATACAGCATGAACTGTGCTAAAATCTATTCCTTAGAAGATTCTTCTTTTTTTTTTTTTTTATTTGGTTATATATTCTTTTGAAAAATAATAAAATGCAGTGTTTGCTATATTGTTTCACATACGTATGCCAATAATGCCTGTATATTACTTAAACTTTTCATACTAGGTAATGGACAAATACAGTTAAAATAGCGGGGGCAACAATAAGCATCAGGATCCTACTTGTGCATCCATTTGCCAGTTTGCAACACTCATATATTCCACAGCCTTTCAGCTTGGAAAGCTTTTTTTTAGTAGCTGTTTAAACAAAAATAGATGTTTATCTCTTTAAAATTTTGCCAGGAAGCTGTCACTTTCCCATTTACTCATGCTATGTTGTGACAGAATGTGTCAGCTTCTTGCACAAATGAAAAGAGATATAGACCTGTATTTACTTTAGCTGAAAAAAGTAGTCATCAATTCTGAGAAAAGTGTTTTCCCATCTGAAAAGATGGATAAATAAGAGAGATTTTGCGAAGTAACTATTTACCAATGCCTAAAAGGTAGTTGCAAGCCAAATATTCCAGTTCAATTCACCAGTACCATCACGATAAGAGTAGATAGACTTACAACATGTAGAATTAGATATCTGTATCAAATAAACACAGATATCCAGGGAACTAGTGTTCTTATTGAAGCCTTTGACATTTAAAAGTAGCAGTAGCAAAACAATAGCAAAAACAGGTAAATGAACCTGTGCAAGTCTTGCTCTTTGTTCTCATGTTTGACATAGAACAGAAATGCCAATTGGAAAATCTTTATCCTAAATTGGATTCAAATGCTGAAAAGCAAGGAATTAATCAGTACACTGCTATAGGAGATTCTTAGAGATATCTTTATGGGTGTGGATACATAAGAAGAAAATAATTAATAGAGGGTAATAATTAATATCTGTAAATTTGTCTTCCTGAAAATTCTTTATTTTTTATCAGTCTCACAGTATCCAAATTTCTACCATGCAATAAGTTAATTTTTTTTACAAAATATTCATTGAAAACGCAACCACTATGACAAATCAGAGTATTGAGCAGCAGAATCCTTAAAAACTGTTAACTTCCAACTCAAAAATTCCATGCATCATGAATCCAGAAAAAGAAAAGGAAAACTGACCATAAAACATAAAGGTCATACCTTAAGCAGATATCAAAATGGAATTACACATTAACTGAAATCCTGGGAAAACACACACAGATTTTAAAGGATCAAAGTTTCAGTCTAGATGTTAAATCTTGTTGTGGTTTCAGCCAAAATTACCAAAACCAGACTGACAGATGGCACTTCCTCCCCAAAAAAAGAAGGGAGAGGAAGTGGATAAGGAGGTTTATGAATTTAAAATTAACAGAAGTAATTTAATAAAGCATTAGTACTAAAATTAAAACAAAAACAAAAGGAAGAAAATAATGAAATAGATACAATATATACAAAACCGTATGAAGCTCCCAGGATGACAGTCATGTCACCAGCAGGCATCAGGAGAAGTCCCAGACTGGACTCAGTGATGGACAGGAGCTGGATTGCAGATCTGGAGTCAGGAATGCTCGGATCGGGATCAGAGGCAGACAGACAGACAGGGTCCTCCTCCAACATCGGCCATCAAAGAAAGAGTAAATAGACCGTTTGATCCCTCAGTTTTTATACTGAATATGATGAAGATGTGATGGGATATCCCAGCTGGTCAATTTTGTGTCACCTGTCCTGTCTGCTCCTCCCTATAGATGTGACCCCTCTAATGTTTTTCCACTTCCGACCCTCCAATGGGGCAAATAACAAAATTAACTGACCTTGGTTGTTATAGCAATAAGTATAAGCCAGGGCCTCTCTGCACCATCCCTGGGTGTGATCAGGTCTGATCACTGTGAGACGGAACAGTCTCTGAACAATGTGCTGTTCATTTCAGACTTTAGTTAGTTAGAAGAGGCCCAGCTAAAAAAGTAAAACTGTATAACAGCAAATTGGTTTGTTTTACCTCAAGTCAGGACAAATCCGTAAGATAATTTATGATGCAGAACAAAAATGTCTTCATATAACATGTCTTGTATTGCAAAATGGAACAGAAATCATTATGCCAGTGGAAAGCTACTGAGAAACATTTTTCTAGCCCTGGCTGACACTGCAATAACACAGCTACACATGCCATCGGTACAGGAGCCAAGGTCATTGTGTGTACCACAGAGGCTGCATTCTCTCTTATGTATATGTCTTATCGAATCAATCCATTGAATCTTTTGGCCAAATTACTCCAGGATACCTTACAGCTGCATCAGGGCTGCTCTCCCTTGTCCCTTTTACTGAATTCTTTCAGGGGAGTTAAAAAATACCAGAGGGAGTCCAACCAGCCTTCTTCCTGTTCCAGGTACGGGTAGATGTGGGGAAAGTCTGCACAGTGCGGTTTTAATGGGATGCTAACGCACAGAGGGCAAAGGTCCAGATATATGCCTATGATTAAATGAGATACTGTCCATGACAAAACATGGTTATGTTCTTCATAACTAGGTCTGACTATGTCTCTGCTAGACAGGAATTATGGAATATCTTAAACTGCTACTGTTTGTATTATACTATGCATTCTGTGCAATGAAGAAACCAAGATATTAGTATATTAATCTTATAACAAGATTAGTCTCTCACTTTTTTATGAGTGCTAGTATGTTTTCTAAGATAGCAGTCAACACAGGTATGAACAACTTTATAAAAATGCAAAGGAAACTGTTTCTCAATCACAATATAGAGATAAAATATGAAATAGGCAGATGCCTGTAAATAATTGATAATCATCATCTGTCAAGTCCCCCTTCACTCAGCTTTTACCCCAATCATCAGGAAAACACATCTTTTAAGAATGCTGTTAAATAATAGGTAGGGTACACAGCTGCTGCCATTGCATATCCTGTGCACTTCTCTGCTCTTAGTAACAGCTGCAAGTAGATTTTGCTTCTTTCATTTCATATTGAAAATTTACATTTCAATGACTTAGAATGTTAGAAGATCTCAAGTTGGAAGGGACACACAAGGATCATTAAGTCCAACTTCCTGCTCCTCGCAGGACTACCTAAAACTGCCTAAAACCATATGACTAAAAACATTGTCCAGATGCTCCTTGAACTCTGACAGGCTTGGTGCCTGTTCCAGTGACCAATCAACCTCTCAGTGAAGAACCTTTTTGCAGTGCTCAATCTGAACTTTCCTGATGCAGCTTCATTTAATTTTCTCATGTCCCATTGCGGGTCATCAGAGAGGACATCAGCATCTCTCTCTCTACCACCCTCTTGAAGAAGCTGTAGACAACAAAGGTCACTTCTCAGCCTTCTCTTTTCCAAGGTGAACAAGCCTAGTGACCTCAGCCTCTCTGCATAAATCCTGCCTTCAAGACCTTTCACCATCTTGGTCACCCTCCTCTGGATACACTCTCATTGTTTGATGACCTTATATTGAGCTGCCCAAGGCTGCACACAGTTATTGAGGTGGGGCTGCATCGGTGCAATGTAAAAAGGGACAATCACCTACCTCAAGCAGCTATATGTGCTGTCCTTGATGTACCCCAGGGCACTGTTGGCCCTTTTGGCTGCCAGGACATACTATTAACTCACATTCAACTTGCCATCAACACAGGCACCAAGATCTCATTACATGGGGTTGCTCTCTAGCCTCTTGTCCCCTAGTTTGCATAACCAGGTTTGTATAACCAGGATCACCCACCCCATCCAGCATTCGCTCTCATTAAATTTCATACAGTTGGTGACTGTCCAGCCATATGACTTATTTTATTTTACAACGTTCCAATGAAGGGATTTTTTGTAGTCACTGAAGAACAGGATTCTGCTTTCAGAAAGGGAGTGGAAAACTCTCCTTGTAAGGATAAGGCAAACAAGGTATTAATTTTTAGATCTGCAGGATTTGGTGACTAAGGATATGTATAGCCAATACGTTTCATGGGAACTCTGCTAGTGTAAACTCTGTAATAATCTTTGCATATTTGCTTTCACTCTGAAGAGTATGCAGTAAAGTAACCACACTAGCCACACAGGAAAAATTGCTAACTGGTTTGATAGTGACCAGAATCTTCCTTATTTTAATACATTTTTATGTATCATATGGTTACCAATTGGAGATTGGAAAATAAATCCTATATATGTATGTGTATATGTGTGTAAGTATGGGTGGGTGCATGTGCTCTAATAATTCAGTCCTTACTCTATTTCATCAACACATGAGAAAGAATAAAAGCACAAATGGTTAAGAAAAAGCGCTGTATCAAGCTTTGATTAATTCATTTTAATAGTGTAGGAATAATGTTCCTGAAGTAAATCACAGCAAACTGATTTGGATAGAGGTCATATGCATACCCAAAAAACAATGTAAAGTCAAGGTCATTATATATGAAATTTCTCAAAAATAAACACTTGGGCTTTAGGATATTTATTCACTGACCCTGAAATGTCAGCCTGACACTGATACTAATGTAGCACACTTGTCTCTGGAGTTTATCCCACTATGCAAAGGTGCCACTTACTGTGAGAATCTTTCTGAGGTGCTCCAAGTGCGTTCTACAAGCCATCTGCATATGTTATTCTATTGCTAGGTCTCATAAATCAATATTATGTAGAAACATCTATAATTTCATATTGTATTAGAAATAGGATAGCCACAGTGCTGCACATTTGAGGTACTAATGACACTAGCGGTACAGTGCTTACATTTTAAACATTTTATTGAACAGCTTGAGGTTATTTGGTTTAGAAAAACCCCAGAATCTTTCTTCACAAAGCCCTGGGGCTCTGACCTAGTAAAGTTCAGGCTGCTGAAGGCAGGGGAGGAGTCATACTTGCATTTACTAATGGATAAATAGTAGAAAACATCAGTGGAAACTAAAGATCTGAATGCAGGTGGCTGCATACAATCAATACAGCTAATAATAAGTAATGACGTCTTTAAAGATGTGAACATGATGCTGCAAAATAACTTCCATTAAATGTACAAGGGCCCAACAAGGAGAAACAGGGTAAACTAATCATAAGCATAAGTCCAGAAAAAAACATCACCCATCTAACAATCAGTTCCTGGTACTGGGCTATAGTATTGAGGTGTGCTCCACCACGCTACTCATTTTATTATCTCACCTGTGTCATCATCCTGCCCTAAGTCTGAACGGGATATGTGTTGGAAAATGTAAGAATGATTCCCTTAGGGATTTCTCCCTGCCTTATCTCTTTTGGAAGGTTTTGTCAGATCTGAGGATATTGTAGAAGAGGTCATATTGTCCATTTTCTTTCCGTTTGCTCCACAACTGTATCAAGGCTGTTGGTTTTACAGAGGTACCTGACAAGTCCACAACTCCAGCTATATAGTTTATTTCAAATTTTTCTCTAGTTTTATCCAGTTAAATCAACAAGGCCAAAGGCTTCAGACAAACAAAAAATTTTCCTTTGCCTAAGTTTTACCGGGAAATCACAGAATCACAGAATATCAGGGATTGGAAGGGACCATCTAGTATCTAGTATCATCTAGATCATCTAGTCCAGTCCCCCTGCCGCAGCAGGAACACCTAGATCAGATCACTCAGGAAGGCGTCCAGGCGAGTTTTGAATGTCTCCAGAGAAGGAGACTCCACAACCTCCCTGGGCAGCCTGTTCCAGTGTTCAGTCACTCTCACTGTGAAGAAATTTTTCCTCATATTTAACTGGAATCTCCTCTGTTCCAGCTTGCATCCATTACCCCTTGTCCTATCATTGGATGTTACTGAGAAGAGCCTGGCTCCATCTCCTGACACTCACCCTTTACATATTTATAAACAGGATTAAGGTCACCTGTCAGTCTCCTCTTCTCCAAGCTAAGGAGAGCCAACTCCCTCAGCCTTTCC
This sequence comes from Jacana jacana, assembly GCA_013400555.1. Lineage (NCBI taxonomy): Eukaryota > Metazoa > Chordata > Aves > Charadriiformes > Jacanidae > Jacana > Jacana jacana. Next base: position 11,384 of record VZTM01041588.1, on the reverse strand, counting down.
TTGTATGGGAGATGTTCCACTCCCTTAATCATCCTGGTAGCCCTGCCTTGGACTCTCTCAAGCAGTTCCCTGTCCTTCTTGGACTGAGGGGCCCAGAACTGGACACAATATTCCAGATG
>VZTM01041588.1:0-10359 GCA_013400555.1 Jacana jacana | reverse complement strand
TAGACCCCCACAACAGTATCACCCATGCCAGCCTGCCCCTTAACTCTCACCCACAAACTCTCAACTTGCTCCTCACCCCCCCCTGGATTGTACTCGGTACATTGTAGTTGCTCTCTCACACAAAGAACAACTCACCACCTCGCCTTGCTGACCTGTCTTTCCTGAAAAGGCTGTAGCCATCCATGATCACATTCCAGTCATGTGAGCTGTCCCACCATGTCTCTGTAATGGCCACCAGGTCATAATCTCCTGACCGAACACGGATTTCTATCTCCTCCTGCTTATTCCCCATGCTTCATGCATTGGTGTACAGGCACTTCAGGGAGCGAGCTGAGCACACCCATTTCCCCCTAGGGGCTTGGGAGGTTGTCCGGACTTCATCAGTACTAGAGTACTGCCCCACTGGTGCCAGCCCAGCTACAGCCCCATCCCCCTTTGTATCTAGTTTAAAGCCCTGCAGATGAGACCAGCTAATTCCTGTCCCAGAACCCTTTTGCCCCTGGGAGACAATCCTTTCCCACATGCTACTGTTGGGCCTGGTGTCTTATAAAACCAACCATTTTCAAAGAACCCAAAGCCCTGCCTGTAGCACCAGTCTCGTAACCAGGCATTTACAGACTGGACCTTCTATTCCATCCCATGTCCTCACCTGAAAACGGAAGGAGGGATGAGAAAATAACCTGCGCCCCAGACTCTTTCACCAGCCGTCTCAGCGCCTTGAAATCTTTCTTCATTCTTCTCAGACTGCATGATGCAGTTTTCTCCCTACCCGCCTGGAATATCAGTAGCAGGTAGTAGTCTGTTGGGTGTACCAGACTGGGGAGCATCCTGGTGATGTCTCTGATCCGGGCTCCAGGTAGACTGCATACTTCCCTATGCTGAGGGTCAGCTCTGCATATTGGTCCCTCTTAGAAGGGAAACACCTATCACAATGACTCTTCTTTCTTTCTTACTGGAGGCATTCTTGAGGAGTGGTGTCAACTGCCTTTTACTATTTGACCTCATAGATGGGCCTTCCACCACACCCTCACTTACCTCTCCTTCAAGATCCAGGGCCTCAATCCTATTATGGAGGGGCAGCTGGAGAAGCAAGGTAGGTATGGGAGGGCGTTGCCCTCGACACCGAGCTGGGACTTGCTTCCAACCCTCATCATCTTTTTGGTCCCCTACCTCTGCGCGGCAGTGACAAGGCAAGGACTCCACCTCACTCGGGAGCACATCCCCTTGACACCCTTCCCTCTGGCTTGCCAGGGAGTTACTTCACCAATCAATCTCCTGCTCGCATGCCCAGATGCTTCTTAATCTCTCCACCTCCTCCTTGAGCTCAGCCACCATGGTGGGCAGAACTTCCACCCGAGAACAGGCAGTAACTCTGCTGCCTTCCCTCGACAGCAGCAGGCTCTGGCACTCACTGCAGCCAGAGGCCTGAACAGAGACATCTCTGGACAGGCCCTCTGTCTGGGTTGCCACGGTCATTTTGGAGCAAGCTTTCTGCCTAGTGGACACCATGGTAGGTTTGTTTCCTCACACAGCCAATAGGTGAGCTGGTATCCCGAGCAAGTTGGTACAGAGCTCCCGCACGCAACCACTCGAGCTACACACCTGTGCGTACCCACTGGTGGCCCCTTCCTGTTCATGGTGGGCAGCGATGCATTGCTGCCCTCCCCCAAGCTCTTTCTAGGCAGAGGGCATGGGACAGTGGTCAGCGCCCTGGCACCGCCCACGCCACGTCAGTCCCTCTCGTCAGCCTCTCTTGTGAGAGCTGGCAGGTGCTGCTGGGTTGCAGTGCTGTCTTGGGCCTCCCCTGGCAAAGCAAGAGCCCGAAACCCCCTGTACCTCGCAATAGGTCGCTGCGGCTGCAGCAGGGCATCTGAGATGTCCTGAGATATATTTCCTCATCCTCAACTGATCTTCCCAAGCAGCCTATCTGCCAGCCCTAAATGAAGAACTTAGTTTTGTTTAAGCACCATGTATAGGTACCCAAACTACTTCTTAAGCATTGATATTATTGTATAAGGCTAGCACAAGTTCCTGCAGACAAGACAAAAGCGACAAATTAGAATGAAAGATATAGAATGTGGCCTGCTATTCCAGTCGATTCATTACAGAATAAATCCTGTTTCTATGGACATCTCTAGAGTTTCCTTGCTTACTTTCTTTTAATACTTTTGTATTATTTCATCTGGTTCTCTCCCAAATATATAGCAAGCATTCAGCCCTTTGATTTCTCTTCAGAATTCATGTAATCCCAATGCTACCTGGCATGTGGCCTGCATCTTTGGCCACAACTCTTGTTTGAGATGAATACTTCACAAAAATCTGAATGTATACTTCATCATACTTAAGCAATATCTCGAACACTCAGTAGTTTAAAAAAAAAATTACCCAGAAGACCACCATGCTGAAATACTCTTACAAACTATAGGGGTAGTATCTTTGGTGTGATTATACAGTCTAGAATTTCTCAGATATTCTCACAATCTGAGCTGTGTGTACACCATTGTGTTTTTATTTTGCAGAAGTCATGGTTAGGCTACTAAAAGACAAAGAATTCTAATTATTTTTATTTTTTTTCCCCAGTTTGGCCCAACCAGCCACATCTAGATGCCTTGGAAACTGTGTCAGCTGGGGTGAGAAACTGATGACGGAAACAGCTATTTCTCTAGTACAATTCATCTGCAAATTCAGAAGCTCCTGTATCTGCTTTATAAGATCTGTGACATTGGACAACATAGGCAACTCAATGAAGGACTTCAGAACAGGGGAAGAAAAAATCAACTACATATACCTGACCACAAGCTTCCATGAAAACTCCGATGATATAACAATTCTTCTCCTTAGTTAGTTGGGGAAAAAAGCTTATACTACATTCTAGAGGCTTAGAAACTTTTCTTTCCTGCAGCTCCAAACATTGCTGTCCTGTTCCTACCCGATCATAATTCCTGCTTTTGAATACATTCACTGTCAACACTCTTACCTGTCCCCTCAATATACTCTTTCTCTCACAAGAGTACAGTGTAATTCCTTCTGAAGTTTCACAAGCCAGGCAGGAGTTAGGTATCCTAAAACTTTCCCTTCCATTATTTTTCTCTATCCACTGTACTACTACATGTTGTAATGTACTTTAACACAAAGATTACTCTAGTACAGCCATAAGAAAAATTATTACTGAAGGCCTTCTCACAGAGACAAGTCACAAAATGGAATCATTATGGTTGGAAGAGGCCTTCAAGGCCCTCCAGGCCAACCATTAGCCTAACACTACCAAATCACTACTAAACCATTACCCTCAGCACTACATCTACACATCTTTTAAATACCTCCAGGGGTGGCAACTCAACCACTTCCCTGGACAACCTAGTCCAATGCTTTACAACCCTCTCAGTGTAGACACTTTTCCTAATATCCAATCTAAATGTCCCCTGGTGCAAGTTGAGGTTANCTTCCATGAAAACTCCGATGATATAACAATTCTTCTCCTTAGTTAGTTGGGGAAAAAAGCTTATACTACATTCTAGAGGCTTAGAAACTTTTCTTTCCTGCAGCTCCAAACATTGCTGTCCTGTTCCTACCCGATCATAATTCCTGCTTTTGAATACATTCACTGTCAACACTCTCACCTGTCCCCTCAATATACTCTTTCTCTCACAAGAGTACAGTGTAATTCCTTCTGAAGTTTCACAAGCCAGGCAGGAGTTAGGTATCCTAAAACTTTCCCTTCCATTATTTTTCTCTATCCACTGTACTACTACATGTTGTAATGTACTTTAACACAAAGATTACTCTAGTACAGCCATAAGAAAAATTATTACTGAAGGCCTTCTCACAGAGACAAGTCACAAAATGGAATCATTATGGTTGGAAGAGGCCTTCAAGGCCCTCCAGGCCAACCATTAGCCTAACACTACCAAATCACTACTAAACCATTACCCTCAGCACTACATCTACACATCTTTTAAATACCTCCAGGGGTGGCAACTCAACCACTTCCCTGGACAACCTAGTCCAATGCTTTACAACCCTCTCAGTGTAGACACTTTTCCTAATATCCAATCTAAATGTCCCCTGGTGCAAGTTGAGGTTATTTCCTCTTGTCCTATTGTCTGTTCTTTGGGAAAAGAGTAGGGAGTTCAGTCCTCTAATGAAGCGTGTAAAGTTAAATATATGTTAAAGGGTGTGAATAACTCTGTATGTACAAAGTAATTATTGCAAATCCTACAATTTAAATGTTATGTGCATAAGGAAATATTCAATTATATTTTGATGTCTTTTTAATGTAATAATTTCCAGATACCATTTTTCTTGCCTTGCCTAATAAACATTGCCAAGTCATTGTTTATTTTTTCTATTTTCCTGTGAGTAAAGATGTCTTTTGCAAAAGCTGTGCATTACTATTTAGTAATGTGTATCACAATGTAAGAATGAAAAAAGAGAATATATGACTGTAAAAACTGAAGTATAAAACAGTCTTATGTAAATACTTTCATCTTTGTGGCACTAACATTTTGTTTTCATTTTATAACTGTAAAAACGAAATTCAAAACACAATTCTCTCCTCTAATGTGAATAGAAAATGTTTAGAGAAAGCAGCTTCAAGACTGAAAAGCAACCACAAAATAGAGGCATATTCTTGAAAAGGAAAGCTTTTTGAATATGCTGTAATTTAGTTTTTTCTTCCTAAGGCATATTTACTTATGTTTTTGATATTTATATATATTTCTGCCTTTGAAATCTGATGATCTAAGAATTGCAGTGAGCATGATTCCTGAAGTTTTGAAGCTGAAATTAAATTGAAGTAAAAAAAACCCAAATAAAAAGAAGTATTTCTTAAGTTATGTCTGGTATCTACCTACTGTTTACCACCTTCCTGAATTTATCTGACTTTAACAGTATCTTTTTGATGCTTCAGTAGTGGTAACATTTTTTCATATCTACTTTATTATGTAAAAATAGAATAAAATTTATGTCATAACAAAAACTAAAATAATTCTTCTGTTCGAATAGAGATAGAGGAAATGGATTTCTACATGGAAGAGGAATAAAGAATGTATTATATAACAAGGAACCTCTCTCAGTTTGAACATACCTAGATGTGTCACAGCATCTTTCCAAGATAAAATATTGTCACAGGAATTTTCATGGAGTTCAATGATATAAAAATATTTTTCCATGGCTGAGTGACACACTTTCTAGATTAGCTCTTCAGACAAGACCCTCAGCTGGGACAAGCAAATGAAGTTCTAGGATGTCTCCATGGCTGGCAATATCAGGTGTCTTTCTGAAGTTTTGACTGGAAGACTCTCTGAGGTTTGTTAAGTCCAGCATTGTGCACTAGAATCATTGTTACCATTTAATTTTATTTCAAGGGTACTTGGAAAAATCAGGCTTCCTAATGTATCTGAAGCATCTTCTATGAACAGACAAAGCTAAGGTGTAGAAATTTTGTGTTGATTACCCTGGAAATTCAAGACACATTTTCTGTCTCACTGAAGTGAACTACTGAGATTTACAAGCCATACAGAAATCAGTATCCCAGGCTTTTTGCACTTCTAACTAGTTTGAACTGGATAAAGAGATTTGACATTTCATATCTCATTCTGCCTGCTATCAGAGAGTCTAATGTCAGAGAACTGTGTGATTTGTACCATACGGGCTTGCAAACTGAAAGTTACCGCAATGTCTTAATGGATGTCTAAAACTGCATTACCATGAGCATTTACCAGTATTGAAGTCATGTGGGAAAATATGGTATTAGAGAAATTTTTCCTCACTTCCTAGCAAAAATTTATATTAACATATGTGAAATTCAGTACAATTAGTGAAATTCATTCATACAATTTCACCTAATACAGGATTTTTAAAAAAGTATTTTAAAGAATCCACACATATATGGAAAAGGTTAGTTTACATCTAAGAAGACCCATAAAGGCCTTTTCAAAATAGTGCTAAAAATGTCTTAAACTTGTGCACTGCTAGTATTTCATGACACTCATAGTATTCAAATATGTGCACCGTGGTCTTAAGAAATTAATCAAGCGAACTCAGGAAGCCTTTATGGTGTTATATCCTATATTTTATTTTACTTTGTTTTCCTAGAACATAAATAAGCAACAAATTAATTGCATGAATCTAAGGATAGGAAATGATGGGGGAGACAGGCCAGACCTTCATCTATTCAACGGTTAATCCAGATTAAGTAGAGTTTTTTTAATCCTGTCAGGAGTAATGAACCAGTATATGCTTCAAAAGAAATTTCTAGTCGTAGTACAACCAAGAAGGAAGCATCAGTTAAACAGTTAAAGGAAATATGATGAGTTGAATGTGAATCCATAAGTGGACTTCTTGCCTGAAACAAAGCTTCAGAATAAATTGTAGTCTTTTGAATCCTTGTGGGATATTGTACTGATTTTAGAATACGTTTTTCTCAATTAATGTAGCATTGCTTGCTTGTCAAGTCCATTGGTGACAGTAGAATTCCAGATTTCTTCAATACATTATATATTTACCCTGTAACTATAAGTAGTATGTTGCCAAATCTGCAGCTGGCCATCTTTTAAATGACATGTTTCACTGCAGTATTATCATAAAGCGCTTGAAACTTACTTAATTTCTTTACTGAAGGAGTGGTCAGGCACTGGAACAGCCTGCCCAGGGAGATGGTTGAGTCACTATCCCTGGAGCTATTTAAGAAGTGTGCAGATGTGGCACTTCAGGGCATGCTCCAGCGGCATGCTCCAGTGGCCAAGATTGCAGGGGTTTTCTGCATGTGTATGGTTGGACTCGGTGCTCTCAAGAGGTCCTTTCCAACCATGATGATCCTGTGATTGTGTGAATTATAAACTGCAGACTTTTAAGAAGAAGACTGGGAGAAGAGAAAGAGGACAAATTGGATAGTTACATATCAACAAAATGCAGAAATCTTGTTCTTCTCCACTGGCACTTGGAGCCTAAAGTGTAATCATAATACATTAGATATACATTGTAATACATATGTACATAATATGTAATAATCCTATAGTCATAATCCTAAGGTTACATGTCATATCTGCATCGGAACTTCTTTTATAATATATTTATTCTCTATAGTTCTGCATAGGACGAAATACCCTAGAACCACAAAAAATTCAAATAAGTAATATTTGAATGATGTGTACTTTATACAAAAGTAAATTGCATTACCAGTGCAATGATTAATGTGATCACATTGCTAAACCTATGAATTTAATAAAGGTCAGATCCAATAAAGAGCTTAGTAATATAGAGTTAGATACAGCAATTTGTAAATTTTAGATAATAGATTTCTGAGGAGCTGCTAAAACTCAAAAAGTGTTTTCTACTAAGGGATAAAAATAGGCATAAAACAGATCATAGACCTTCATACTCATAGTTAAGTTTACCCATCGTGTACCAAAGTCCAGTTCCTTACATACATGCCTTCAAGAAGGTTTCAAGGCTCCCAGAGAACTCATTGAAATGACATCCAGAAAAATCTGACAGTAAGTTTTTGAAGTACATTCTGAGAGGGGATTTTCTAGATCAGAATTTCCAGGATAAAACCTTAAGCCTGTGCAAAGTCTTTTTCTTGGATCTGGCCCTACAGTTCCATCTACAGAAATATAATAAAGAGAAATGAATGGAGATGTTAATCTCATAGCAAAGGTAGTACACATAAAATACTGGTATTAACTTAGTCTTTTACTGAGGGCCACTTACAACAAAGCCTAGTAGATGCAGAACTATAAAAATTCTTAGTAGAGTAATGCTTCTTATCCATAAAGAGTCCAGTAATAGTCTTACAAGCCATAGTGCTTTTGATCATTATTGTAAAACACCGCAGTATCTATTCATAAAGGCTAGTGCCTGATTCACCACTCTGTAACACCAGCTTTTATGCCTCTGTAACGACTCTAAGGGCTTTTCTTTTCAATTAATTTAGTACTCATGGCAGGTGCCAGGTTGCAGAATCCAAGGCTCATTACTCAGTCACAGAAGTAATTTCTCAAAGTCTATAGGTTTCCACACTGCTCAGCAGCTGACCTTGCCCTGTTTGGTCTTTATGTGCTGTTGGCATAACTCAGGCTGCCTAAGGTAGAAGCATGAAGCACTGAGGAATCAAAGTGGAAAACCTAACTCTCTGACTCTCTCTCTCTGTCTGGAATGCTCTTTACATTGGCCTATCAATTTTCTTAATAGGAATAAGAACAATAACCACAATAATAATTTAAACATATCTTAGCAGTAGAAACCAGAAGCCATGAATATAAAATTTTAAGTTAAAAAAAATTGAGCCATGAGGCACTATTCTAATCACCTTGTATCTGACTGCTTCATGGGCCATTTTTAACAGGCAGGCAATAGAAAGTTCTCCACAAATATATTCCATGGTCTATTAGATATGTCTTTGGATGCCCGAAATGGAGACATAGCCTGGAATTCAAGTCTTCCATTTCCTAGGCATGTAGTCCCATCAGAGCTTGTCACAAAGTTATTTGGTTTTGTCAAACGTATTAAACACCCAGCATCAGATTAGGGACAATTGATGGGTTGCTAAATGAGCAGAGGGAACCAACACCTTTCCTTTTTACTCTGTATACCAATAAAACCACACACAGTGAACACAGGGATTGGATTCCCTTCTCCAGAATACTAGTGTCAACTGGGAAACACTATTCTTCTGCATTGACTTGGATTCTATGTGTGTGTTTGTAAGAGGTTGGGGGAGGAGGGACGGGGGGAGGGAAGGTGAGAGGGGGACAGAAGTGGTGTTAAGTTAAAAGATCACAATCTCGCAGGGAAAGTGACTTAGTTATGCTTCCAAGATAGGTGAACACATCTTTGTACCTCAAATATTATGAAAAAGAAGTAGGAAATACATGAGTTAGTTTTATCCTCAGTTAAACTCTAGTGACATTGAAAATACAGATGAGAATCTTTTTAGAGTATTTAAAAGCTATGTACAAAGCTAAAAAATTAATCTATTACATATTAGCTAGGAGCTAACTTCAATGTATCTGATTTATTTGGATTTAATGACCTTATGAAAAACTTTCATATTTGGAAGAAAGGCAAAATGTATTTCATATAAACAGGTTTTTTTCTTATGTGAAAAATCAAGATTTATTAGTTTTAAGTTCTTCAAGGATGCAATGACCAGAAACAATCACTTCAGCACAGTAACTAAAGATAATTGTCTCTTTGTTTAATAACTTATTTATTTTTAAATGCATGTAGGTATTGTTTATCCTAAAAGGCAATTTAAAAAATGGGAAATTATAGAAAGCAATGACTCAGTCTTTCTTTAGAAAAAAATGCTAATAGTAAAAAGAAAAAAGTTAAGTCATTTTAAAATAAAGTATTTCAGTTTGCTGATTTAAACAATGATTAAAATTGTTCATTTAAATCAGTAAATTTAAATCAAATTAATCTGTCCTACTTTAAAGTAATTATAAGATGAAAGACTCCTTGTAACAATGACATTAAACAGTATTAGTTTAAAAGCTAGTTGTTCCACAATGCTCTTCCCAAAGCATTTATCAAAAGGTCTTCTATACAGAAATTATATAGGTTTATATGAAAGAAAGCTTTTGCTATGTTTTGTTATTCCCTGAGGAGTGGTTTATTCATATATTATATTAGAAGCTGATTTTTTTTATAAACTTCATTTTGCTTTTATCAGCATTATATTCTTATTGTTGTCTTTTAACCTACATCTTAAACCAAACATCAAGAGACCTATCATCTGAGCAAAGCACTCAGCAAAAGTTGAAGACCTTAAGAAGAACTTAGGACTTTTAACAATGCAAAGTAATCAAGTAATCAATTGCTCATTTAATTAGATTTTTCCTAATTCAAGTAAAATTAATTAATGCAATGCTATATCTTCTTCCTACAGTGTAAGGAGGTCGTGAATTTATAGCCAAGAGAATTGACTGATCAGGGCTTGAAACAGTTAGAGGTTTCAGAAGTCTCATGTGAGTGCAATTTTTTGTTCAAAAGTTTTTCTAACTTCAGGAAATTCAGGGATAAATGGAAAGAAGTGGTGGGTCTCTTGATGTTTGGTTTAAGATGTAGGTTAAAAGACAACAATAAGAATATAATGCTGATAAAAGCAAAATGAAGTTTATAAAAAAAATCAGCNATTTAACCCATCTCTGGGGACCACACCTTACATAGTAATGACTGATTACTAAGGCTTTGAAGAGATGTGACTAGTTTCAGGAATTATATAGAGGACCTGTAGGTTTCATATAGCATAGATTAGTAATCCAGTTTGCCTGGAATTACAGAGGGAATTATGAAGTATGTTAGGGACAGACATTAAATTTATTAATGATAAAAAAATAAAGGATAAAAGAGTCT
>VZTM01041586.1:1060-56332 GCA_013400555.1 Jacana jacana | reverse complement strand
ATTTTATTTTATTTTATATTTATTTGTTCACTTGAAACCATACCATGTCAACACATGCCTATTTCTTCCACTCTTTCAGGCATAATTTCTCAGTGGTCATTTAATTTATATTGGCTCTTGCAGCCATGAAATATGGTGGATTTTCTGTAACATAATTCAGCAGCATGCCACATTTTAGAGAGTCTAATATGAACTGTAATATGTTCTGGATAATACTGTGCAGAGATTGAGAGGGGAAAAAGGAAAAAAGATCTATTGACCTTCCTCTTAAGAGAAGAAGTTGGAGAACACTGGTGAAAACTGAACATGTCCTTAAAGATAAGTGATGGCAACCTCACGTGATGGAATGCTTGACTGAATGTTAGCTAATACCTTTTCTAGAAAGAGTTGCTGAGGGTGACTGAAGTTATACTGCTATATACTACAGTGGGAAAAAGTTATATTATAGTATGGACTAATTAATCTGTATCTTCAGATATTTATACACATATAGGAATTGGTAATGCCTTGAAATTCATGGCCACTGCTAGGACATTGTCTTGGTAGAACACCAACACATGTGAAGTATAATGTTTGAATTTTCCAGCTATGGCAGCCCCCAATCCATGCACGAGAAGCACAGTACGTTGTTTGAAATGAAAGCTGCAGTATATGTATGATGGGCCAAGTAAAGAAATCTACTGCCCCACTGAACACTGTTCACCACTTATTGTTACATGCTGCGACTGGGTTGTTTAAGCAGCTTCATGGGGCAGAAGGCTGTAATACTCATGTTTGACCTTATCCTCTAGAGTCAACAAAAGTGAAAGGAGAGGGTAGATGTGGGTAGGACTGAGCAGCCACCAAGGAGAGAACAAAGGAGAGGACATGACTGAGGATTGAGCATGACCGAAGTCCTTTGCTGATGCTCCTCTGTTGAAAACTTTGACTAGCAGCAGTGGCCACTGGAAAGTCATACCCTAGCAAAGAAAAGTGGTGCCTAGATTTTGTGAAGCAGTCAGTGCATGCTTTGCAAGAAAAAAAAATTAAAACCTGAAAGAAAAAATTACATTATTATTATATTATATTCTTAACTGTGAAATTCTACTCTCTATAGTTTAGTTAGTAAATCTTGGGAGAGATTAAACCAGAGAGAACTGTCTTTCTCCTTAATTTTACCTTTTTATTTAATGATGAGGAAGGTAAATCAGTGCCATTCCATTAATACTTTGTTTCCACAGAGACACTCAAGAAAGCTAAACTGAATTAACTAAAGATTCAAATGTAAAGCACACAGAGCAACTTGCATTAGCCCTCTGTGTGGTAGTGCTCAGAAACAGCTTTCAGTTATGAAAATTTAATTCGCTTCTGTACAATACAAACCACTTCATCCTGAGTGAAATTTTCTGAGCAGAAGTCTAACATGGTTTAACACACGTCTCATATTCATACCTTTGGAAAAAATGAACTGCTCCTTCTTAGACAAGTCCTGGAAATTAGACCTCCACAGAAAATTTTAGATTATTTCTGTGTCACAACAAAACTTCATGCCAGATTCTGGTTTTTAAAATCTCTTTTGTGTGCTATATTTTAATATTTAGTTCAACAAGAGAAACACAACTAAAAATATTACATTTGCCCTACATGGATGGGTTAACAATTTACTGCAAAGAGATTCATTAATACTACATGAGCAACATTTTTTTACAAAACACTTAGAGGATAAAGGATAAAGCATAAAGGTGAGGATTTACTTTGCAATTCTTATATCAGGCGAAGCAGCATTAAATCTCCATTAGGAGATCTCTCTTGAACTTTTAGCATTTCATGAGCCATGTAAAAGGTAGACTAAATAACTTCATAAGGACCGGTAATAACGATGATAGATTTTTCTGCACATCGTGCAGCAGGATGCTCTGCGCATTTCTGCAGCCACATGAAAAATCTAACTACTTGAGAGTCAGTAAGTACCAAAAGGGAAATGGAGTAGGATGGATAAGCAGAAATAATAGTCGAAACTATTACTTCACTCATGTGCTTGTCATCCAAGAAAGTATTAAAACCTGGGTGTCACTCAGAAGGCTTTGTATAACGCAGGTTCTATATCTCAGCAGTCTTTTACTTCCTCGCCACCCAGTGAAGAATATTTCACTCAGGAACTACAGAGAGATTTTAAAACAAGAGGTTGATATTTCCTTTGTGAAAAAAATTGGCTTTCTTAAGAACTATTGCTTGAAGATGCTAGGACGAATATCACTAGGTTAAAATCTTTGTGTTAAAACATTTGAAAATGATCAAGAAAATCTTAATGAGAAAATATTCCCTGTGCAACCTAGTGCATGGTACCAAAACGGCTTCTTAGGAATGCAATATGAAAATTACAGGCAAAGTGACTATTCCCCAACGTACTGACCTAAGGGGAAAGTCTTGGGGCCCATTTTGAAAGCAGCAGGACATAATTTTCCAAAAACCCCGTGGTCTTTCTTAGGCGAAAGGAGGGAAAGATGAAGAGACGCTCCCTTCTTTGAGCAGCAATTAAAGCTGAGGGCAGGGTGCCTGGATTCTCTTTTTAAAGAAAGAGCTGTTCAAGTCTGTGAGCATAATACCTGGCATGGGAAACTATTTATCCCTCAAACAACACTAGGTGATAAAATGTGGGCAGAAGGTAAAAAGGTGCCTTAGGAAAAGGTTTCTGAATGAGTTTTAAATCTAACCCTGTGTCAGTAACCTAAAGACATGAGTTCTTTCTCTGCAGCCCTGAAATTCCCTCCTTGCTGGTCATTGGGCACCTCCTGACACATTGTCCTTCCCTATAGCAGAGAGGAACAACTCCAAGGTGTGGACAGTGAGATGCTTACTGCTATCATGGCTAGATTCATACTGTAGAGTTTGTAGACATGATCTGTTGCACAATGGCACAAGTTTATCCCTGATGAGTGTTCGGTCCACAAAATCAGCAGTGTTTCACACAGGAATGGAAAAAAACATGGGATGTGGTTTTACTTGTGAATTAGGCAGATATATGTCTTGACATGAAACAATACCCAACATCTCTATCAACAGGGAACACTTTTCACGTTATGGTGTAAAATGATGGAGAATTTCATTTGTATTGGGAAAAGCTTGCATAGCATAAAGCTGGAACACAGCTTTCCCAGATGTTTTAAGGAATGCAAGAGTTGCTACTTCTCTGTTAACTGCTGACATGCAAGGCAAAACGAAGCTGTTGAACATGGTAGAACTTCAGGCTTAGTTGAGAAAGGCTATCCACAGCAGTCCTTCCCCGCAATACAATGATCAGTAAGACGCTGCTCAGCCTGGTCCTGGAGAGATCAAAGCAAAATAACATGGCTCACAATATTTGTGAACATTATATGTTGCAATGTTTTACCTTTGATTTTTCAAAGTTCTTGATACTACTACAAAATAAACAGAAATTCTGAGATGAACAGAGAATGCCATGTCCTATTTGAGTTAAAAAGAAGAAAATAAGCATAAAAATAATAATAAGAAAATAAACTTATCCTGTAGTGAAACATTAAGTTTTCCTGTGCACAAGATTGAAGTCCTTTTTGCAAACTTCCCTCCTAACAGTATGTGTGGATGTAGGCTCACATGGAAGCTGGAAGGCTCCACATTGTCCACCTCCCCTCTGGGGTGGCTGATCACATCATACAGCTGCTCCTGTGAGAGGCTGTCTGAAGTAAACTGGCAATGATTTTTTGTTTGTTTTGCTTCACTGACTGTGACACTGGAAAGCTCTGGAGATGCCAGACCACCTGCTGAGCCATGACAGTGTCAGAGTGGCAACTCTCAGACAGGTGCTGGGTGGGCAGGTTGAAAAAGTCCAGTTTAATCCATATTATGTTCAAGAAGCTACAATAGCATCACTCAGTGTTCCTTCCTTAAGTGCACAAAGTCCTGTTGACATCAGCAAAACTTTTGCAGGCAAAGCCCATGCAGGTCACAGACAGGCTGAACCTGCACTCTGAAGCTTAGGGTGTTTGAAATAAATATGAATATTAGCACTGACAGATACCAAAGGACAATTGAGAGCTGAAACAGTGTGCTGTCTGACAGACAGCAATTAGCTGAAAATGGAACTTCTTTGCTCCGCTTCTCCTCATTTATTCTCACAGTACAGGTCATACATTTTTCATGAGAAGCAAATGTCTATGCAGATAAACGTCTGCAGAGAGTGCAACTGGGATGCAAGAACCCATTTGGAACTCAGATATGAGTACCCTTTTGAAGCTACTGAATATAATACAGTATTGTAATGGTTTAGAAGTCATATAATGGAATCTGTATTGCATCCTGCTCCTCTAAAGATTTACCAACCTCTTGCCTCAAATGAAAAAACAGATGAAGAACAGTGAAAGACATTTCTCATTTATTCTCATCCCTTGACTGATACTTTCAAAATTACAGGAAACTTCACTTCTTACCATATTTTACTTCTATTATATTTGCATTTCATATTTCTGCAACTGAACAATGAAGAGTAAAGCAAGTGGCTTTGAATGTCATGGTTGATCTCAAAAGCTTTATTCACTTCTATTGCTTATGTCAATCTCCTCCCCATTTCTTTGAAAATGTATCCCCATGTTCACACTGAAATTATTGCAATTTGCAGTGTAGGACAGAGTATTCATTTCGCTTGGATTTGCATATGACCCACAAACATAGAAACTGTCAACCTCCATACACGAAACAGGAAAATCTACTCAGAATTGAAATAATTTAATAAATCTACTTAAATTTTAAAACAATGTTCATAAACATTGCACTGTATCTTGACAGTTGTTTCTCAAGAGGAAGGGATAAAACTCGATTTCAAAATGGTCCCAGAATTCGGAGCAAATTTGCCAGCTCCTGCTGCGTGCCCTGCTGTAGAGGCTGGCCCTTGACTCCCACTGTGGGATTAAAGCAGCCACTTTTCCAGGTTTAAATGCACAAAGTGCATTCCTGAGACGAGCCGATTTATTGCCATATTCAGGTGGGGAAAGGGGATGGAAATGGAGGCTAAAAATTGATTTTCTTGGTCCTCGTATTGGCCAGAGTGATCACCAGCATAGTTTAGGGAAGCCCGATACAGTGTTTGAATCTTCCCTGATCCTTGACCACCATCGGTCTTGCAAGTATTTTCTTCCAATGGTGTTTATACGAGAGATCAAAATTGGCCTAAAAAGCAATCAGCTCATGCAGGAGGTCACTGATTTCAGTGTCGGGATTTCACTGCAGCAATAGGCCTGCCACCAAATGGATCCCCTTGCTAGCAATCATACCACATAACCACCAGAGTGATTATATGAAGGTGCTTTTATTAGGCGCCGGGAACCAGGGGTATCCCCAAATCTGGCTCTGACAATCATCCAAAACTCTGATGCATTTATACCATTTTACAACTTCATTAGAATAGCATGCTCGCTTCTGGCTCTGGCCTTTACATCTATAGGCTATATAAAAATATATAATTCTTAGCTTTCATAACCATTGGTCTTGATTCTTGCTCTATTGCATTATGATTTTCAGTTTCTTATGTAACAATCAGTATCTCGGGTGATTATCAGTATCATAGGTACAATCTCTAACAGTAGCCAAACTCCTTTGTTCAGAATCAGTGTTCTGTAGTAAGGGTACAGTCCTGACTGTTTCTTAAGATTAACACCCTTATCCTCCCCTAGCCTCCCAGAGTTTCCCCCTTACTATGCTTTTTCTCATTATAAAGATGCTATAAACACAGGACAGCGTGAGAACCACTTTCCCAGGCTGTTTTAGTCAGAGGACATGCTTCTGCTAATGCTTCTCCAGCAAGATTTAATAAAATCAGTGACAAGGAATGGAAACACACAATGTCATTAATAGAGAATAATAAGGTTGTTGTTCTTAACTAATCATATTTTAGGATTGTTTGTGCAAGGATACATACTCAGAGGGCCAAATAAGACAGGCCATTAAAACATGCCAGGATTGTTAGTTATTACAGCAGGCTGAAACCTCTTTAATTTTCAAAATTACTTCTAGAGCATGGAAGAAGCAAAACAAAGCAGAATAGAGCTGTAATTTGTGAATGAGTGGTAACTTTCCAAGAGTTTTAGAAGTTATGCATAGCTAGCTTCCTATTCAGTGGGTATTATAACGATTATTGGTCTTGGACGAAGTTTTGCCTTCGCTTTATTCTTTGATCATGAAAGGAGCTATTGTGCATTGCATTGGTATTTATTTGCTTCTGCTCATGATTTTCTCTGCTGGAGACTTTTGGAGGAAATATAATCATCAGAATTCCAAGAAAATTCATGCATTCTGTCTCCAAATGATAAGCATTTCCAGAGTGAAAAAATAAGATAAAGAAAAGGAAAGCAATTTTTAGATTTTAGTTTTGCTTCTTTCTGATTGCAGAGTTTCAATATTTCATGGAATTACAGAGTATGATCAGAGATTGGAAGGGACCTTGAAACATCATCTAGTCCAATCCCCCTGCTGGAGCAGGAACACCTAGATCAGGTCACACTAAAAAGGAGAACACAGTCTTTTGTTTTCCAGTTCCCAAAGAATGGGAATTATGCTGCTACTTCTAATAAATTTTATGAAAGATGTATGTCCATAAGAATACTCCAACCTCCAGGATCCCTATAGAACATGGTGGAGCATGACTTTGACAAGATTCAGAGAGAGCTATAGTTGTCAGGAAGCTCAGTACGGCAGTAGCTCTGATATCTAAGGTGGTGGGATGCAAAATAGCTCCAGCCATTGTGGGAGTTGTGAAGCCATGGGAGAGTATCCTGACAAGCCAGAAACGTACCAAGTGACCAGGGGTTCAGGAGAGACCTTTCCGCACCATATAGTACCATGATGGCAGCTAAGTGGTAGAGTCACCAGCTGGGTGAGCTTTCCTTGGATACAGTCATCTTATTTTCATCTGGAAATTTTGTCTGGGAGGATTCCTGGGCANGATTCTATGATTCTATGATCACTGGGGCAGAGTCCCTGACTGAACTGATGGATATCAAGAAATCCTGAGCAATATCCCCTGTCCTGTGCATTCTCGATATGTAAACTGCATATGTTTAAATAATCTGTGCAGCACACGTATGGCTAGTCAAATACTTCTAGGTGCCCTGGACTCACTCAATGTCTGCCACAAGGCATATGCACTTGTATTTCTGTCAGAGAGATCCAGAAATAGGAAAGTCCTACATTTAAATTCCTAATTTCATAGAATCATAGAACCATTCAGGTTGGAAGAGACCCTTGGGATCATCGAGTCCAACCATCAGCCCTACTCTACAAGTTCTCCCCTACACCATATCCCTCAACACCACATCTAATCTACTCTTAAACACAATCAGGGACGGTGACTCCACCACCTCCCTGGGCAGCCCATTCCCTTGACTGACCACTCTTTCTGTGAAAAATTCTTTCCTAATGTCCAGCCTATTTTTTCCTAATGTCCAGCCTAATTTGTACATCATCACATTCAGGATTACATAACTGTATGTTTGTGTGTATGCATATATAATTGTGTGAATGTGTATATAATTATATGCATGTGTGCATGTGTATATATGTAGATATGTGCACATATATACACACACACGTAAAGGTCTTGTTGACATCAGTTGTTAAAATCTGCCACAAGCTGGCACGTTTTGTGATCAAACATTGTTCCTTGGCAGATGCCCATGCTTCTGAGCACATGGGATCCTCTAAGAAGCTGTACAATTTCACGCAGGAGAGCAGAGCAGGCTCCTGAAGCAGGACCATGATACAGTGAGAGAGAATGCAGGAGAAATACTATTGGCTTAATCTCAACCTTCATGTCCAAGCAATTCTTTGGATCATCTATGAGGATTCATCCTGATCTGATTATTTCTAAAGTCTCTACTAGACCTGATTGAGCCTGAGTCATAAATTGTCCTGCATTTCTTCAAATTGACCCTCTTTGCTCTACTCTATTCGTGTCATCTTTTGTGCTTAAACCACTTTTTCCACGGTCTCCATGCTCTGCGACACCTTTTGTGCCTGAGCACCAGTAATTCTTTTCCCAGCATGTCTTAATACGTATTTCCTGCCAGTGTATTTTCCTCCAAGCTGGCTGGGAATAATTGAGCACAAAACAATATCAGGTCCATAGAGGAGTCCGTGCAAAAGTCTAAGAGAGCAAAAAGATCAGGCATTTGTTGTAATATTTAAATTACAAAAAATACTGACCAAAGAAACAATTAAAGAAGTAGGAAGAAGAACAAGAAAAAAAATAAGTGTGGTTCATTTGAAAATTTTCATGTTTTTTTCACTGTTTTGAGATACGCATCTTCCCGCACTTTGGAGCTGTTCTTTCATCTAGGGCTGACTAAACACAGCGTGATTAGCTCCTTCCAGCTCAGGGGATACGTATTTGGCATCCTTTCAGAGGAAAGAAAATAATAAGCAACTCGGACTTTCCAAAATTAACCAGAGAACACAGACCCTCGTTTACAAGTGCTACCGAGATTAAAACAGAGCGAGGTTTCCAAATGCTCATTTTGGCTTTGCAGTTGCCACAATGTTTTTTAAATTATGCTGTTTAGTGACATGGCTTTTTACCAGAGTTTTTACAAGACACTGCAATGGCTTTTTTCCTTCTACTGAAGTTTTAACTTTGCCAGAGTAATTTAATATAAACTTCATGTGTATTATAGTCAGGATATTTACAAATTAAGGATGAAATTCTGTCCTTACC
Source organism: Jacana jacana (assembly GCA_013400555.1). Taxonomy (NCBI): domain Eukaryota; kingdom Metazoa; phylum Chordata; class Aves; order Charadriiformes; family Jacanidae; genus Jacana; species Jacana jacana. The sequence goes on along the minus strand of VZTM01041586.1, from coordinate 47,631 downwards.
CATTTGCTACCATGTTTTCTTTCAAGATTTCTGCAGAAGATATAAGAGCTGATTGCAGCGACTGAGGTTTAATAATGCTTTTAATCTCCTTATAATTATTAAAACCCAAAATACTATGCCTGTTGTATGAGACATGGAGTCCAATACTGAGGCTTTTAGCTTTAAACTGAGATTTTTTCTGCTTGGGTTTCACACATTCTTGCTAAAAAGCAGAATTAGGACAGGAGCTTTTATTGCATTGGATGTAGTTCCTGTGATTAATATTCAAAGTGCTGTAGAGTTAAACAGAAAACTTCTTTAAAGGCCCAGATCTAAATAAAAGAGAAATGAGGGGATGCAAATGTTCTTCCTTAATGTTAATTGAGAGTAATTAATCAAGATGAAGAGTAATTGCAGTGGCTCAGGTTGTGAACAAAAGCCAGGTCTATTCTAGGGGATTTTTCCTTTTTTTTTTCAAATGGCTTTTTAATCTGAGTAATGTGGCTACGTGGCTATTTTTGGTAGAAGAGGGTAGTTCCCTTAATGACACTTCAAGGTAGAGTTTATATTACTAATATATCTGAATCACCTTTCCTCCTCATTGAGTATGTTCCCCTCTGGACTGAAAGCCATTAGTAAAAATGTAATTGTCAGAGTTCAGGACTGTGGTTCAGTCTTCCACCCCTGGGATTAGAGAGGTTAAAGGCATGACAGAGTCACATACTGTTCCCATGGTAACTTTTTTTGGCATTGGTGCTCCCAGGCAAATGACAATACTGGTGAATGTTTAAAGAGCAGGATTGCAAATTCCTGATCGAAATACTTTACAAATCCTTTTGTTGCCTAAGGGAGAAAAATAATAATAATAAAATACTAATATTAATGATGTTCTGACTCATGCACGTTGTCTTTAATTCAATTTTTAAGTGGCTCTGACATTGGCTTAACTGCATGTCAGGATTCATCTTGGACTGGGCACTATAATTATATCTGATCTGGTAAAGGCTAGAGGAACATTTTTTTCTGGGGCTGCTTGTTTTGTTCCATTTTGCTTATGGTATTTATTTTAAAATCACTGAATGGATGCTTTCTATCTGGGGACTGAAGCTTGCCATAGGCTATTCTGCTAGCCTTCATCAGCCTGAGATGGAGGAAGAGGGGTGCTATTTCTTCCTCAGGTGTATGTTCCAACATGTGGTATTAGATGTCGCCCCTTGTCTCTGTCCTCACAAGTGTCCAGGTCTTGCCTGTTGTAATTTATGCAGCAGAGATCTCCCCAGAAAAGCCGGGATCTGCTTCTGGGCACTCAGGCAGGAGCACAGAAGGAGCAGAACTTTCTCCAGCCCTGAAGCAACAACATTCACCTACAAGGGAAAGTTTAAAACAGCAGCCTCAGCTAAAACATAGCAATAGGTCTTTACTGGAGCGATAAGGAGAAGGGCTTCTCCCCTATTTTCTTAGAGATCCTCCACACCTGGACAGGGTGCCTCCACTCTTAGAGGTCAGCATGAGAAACTTGCTCCTTCCTCGTGCTCTGGGGCAGCCCAGCTGAGCAGCCCGGGGTGAGCACCCAGCACAAAGCCCTTCCTGCAGCAATTCATGCTGCTCACCGGTTTGAGGGACATTACATTGGCAGCAATCTTTTTTTGGCCTGTTCTCCACTGAATTAATCCATTTGATCTTTTGCACTGCTTACTGGTTAGCCTTATTAGAGAAACTTCACTGGCCTGTTACCCCTCCTCCTTGGCTACCACTAATTACTTTTCAGTTCATAAGTTACTTTCCTCCAAGAATATAAAAGACCACTTTTCTCTAATAATGCTGAATGCCATGCATAAAAACCCATCATTTTTCAAGTTTTAAAAATACCTCAAACTACAGAAAGATAAGCAAATGAAAATTTGCAATACTTCAGAAATGAAAATGTTCATTAAAACAAGGACAGAATGGAGAAATGGGAAGCTAAGTTGTAAGGAAGGTGTTGCACAACTGTGGAGCTGCTCTGATAAAAGCTCTGTCACCCATAGACTTTCAGCTGGTGCCAAAATCCTCACAACCAAGCAAAAGGTGACAGCCAGGGTCTGAAAAAATAAATAGAACCAGTTCTTGCTGAAAATTCATAGCAGTGATGAAAATGACAGAGATCATTTTTCACTGTTTTTTTTTTTTTTTAAAAGAACAAAAATATGTAGTATTTTATTGCACCTACCATTTTTGTTTTCCCAGTGTTGTTCTTCACTGGTGACTCCAGGTGGCAGAGAAACGATCAATACCAACTGAAATGCTATTTGTGAAATGGAATATCTGGCACAGTGGGCAGATAAAAGCGTGTTTTGTCAAACACAGTGGATGCTTACAGCACTGCTTAGGAAAGGGCTGGGGGGAGTTAACAGCATATTAAGGGAAGTGGTTCTCAGGAGGGCTCTCAGTTACATATCCTAAACTGGACAGTTCACGGCACCGAGTCCAAGGGGTTTCCCTCTGTAAATGTGGAAAAGATAAAAGGGTTGTTCTTACAAGTAGGCAGCATGTTGACCCTTCTGAGAAACAGCATGAAGACCAGGCAGCTTTTGTTTAACACTGGACCCAAACCTGTGCTACCAAAGGAGCCCAAACTACTTGTTATTGCTCAGCCTTCTGATTCTGAAACAGTTTCCTAAACAGATAGAAAGTGCCAAAGTGCTCAAGGGGTGAAGTGCTAGGAGATGTAACCTGTACAGTGCTCTACCACCATTGGAGAATACCAGCCAGCTTCCAAACATCCTGACATCTTGACTAACCATGCACACAAATGTATCTGTTTAAAATCACTGCACTAATCCAGCTTCTGGGCAAAGGTGACAAACAATTCTGAAACACTCAGCCATACTAATTAGTAATACTTCTTTTACTTTTACCCAGTAAACAAATACATATAAAACATCATTATTATTTTCCAGCCCCAGAGCCATCCTTTTGCCTTGTAACAATGGTGAAGTCACCTTTCTGATGTGTCTAACTTGAAGAGGGACAATAACGTTATTTATGACAGGTAGATTAGATGTCAAGAGGTTTCTTTTCCAACTGGGATCCCACAGTCTCAGATGGTATGGCATTTCTGCCTTGCTCTGTTGTAAGGCACACTTGTCACCCCTGGATGGGTACAGATACACCTGAGACCTGAATGCTCTGTCACCTGTTCTGCCAGAAATGGGTAATGAGAAAGAGAAACAGAAACTCAGTAACTGTGACATACAAGAACACACAGTATTCCACAGTCTGAATAAGAATCATAAGGAAGCTAAGAAGAGTGAAAACAAACATTGTCACCTGTATCTCAGCATTTTTGTGAAATTACTTAATAACCAATGATATATGCTATTTGTTGGAATCACAGATATATAACTCCTGTCTCTGTAGCAATTTTTCTTTAGGAAGGGTATAGGATTTCCAGTATTGTACAAAGAGTTCATTTTGCACTCTATTTTGACACAAATGTTCCAACAACGGCTTTTCTAGGCAGAGGCATTAAGAAAGATTAAACCAGTCTGACTAAAGTAGTGAAGTTAAAGTCCTTGGAAACCTTGAATAAAAGGTCTCTTTAAAACAAACATCACCACCCCCCACAAAACAAACTAAAGCTTTACCACAGTATGACTTTTCTATTAAATTAATCTTCACCATAACTGTTTTCAGGGTGCAAATCAAAGCCAGGTTTCTATTTGTGAAGATCTGTGGGATTTTGTAATCACTTTTCAAATTCTTGTACAAACTTCTGTGTCAGAGCTTGGGCAGGAAGCAATCAAGGAGAGCTGAAGTGATGAGAGATTGGCCTCACTCCAGCTGAGTGGACAATTGCATCAGCAGAGCAATCTTTCCTAATTGAAGAAAAAGATGACAGGTTGGTCAAGCAGCAAGAAAGGGGAAGACATCACAAACCCAAAATGTTAATTCCAAAACCACTGATGTATCTCTGACTCCACAGAAAGCAGGGAGAAGGGAAAGTCATCCAGGGGGAGCATTCAAAAATCATGACAAAAAGGGAATGAAAGGAGAAACGGGGCTACTAATCCTGCCTGTGCCAGGAGGCCACCCACCCTCACACATACACAGAGTGGGCTCCAGTTGAATGAAATCCTGATGACAGAGGACAGAGCAAGGACTGGTTGCAAGATGTCAACAAGACAGAACTTTATTTTTGCAGAAGGCTGGTCTCTGGTCTTGTGATTATGAAGTAATTATGAAGAAAACCTGCAGGTTTTCTGCAGGATATACATCAGACTAAGAAAAAGAAATCATGGAGAATGAGAGGAACCTTATAATATCTCCTCTGACACTTGAGCCCAGTGCCAAAGCAGGGAGCTACTTGTCACAAGCAGGTTTCTAGGTAGAAGATGCATCTGGTATACTACTACAACAAGGCTCCTAAGTAAATAATAAATTGGGTGTTGATCACTACAGAAGCCTGTGGTTGCCTTTCAGTTACAAATGCTCAATATGAAAATATTTATCATTTCTGGTATTAAAACTTTTAGAGTGCCCTTGAGAGCCTTTCCAAGAGCGAATATATGTATTTTCAGGAGTTTTCTTTACTCTAGCAAAGAAAAAGAAGCTTTGGGATGGAGATTCTCAGTCTGAGCCTTTCTATTCTGGAAAGTGAATGAGCTGAACATGGGTTTCTCTGGCTATTCAGGGTATATCTCCTAGCACAAAGGTTCCCATGGTTCTCTGAGGAGTATGGAAGATGAAGGTTTTTCCTTTTCTCTTCTGGCAGGCAGTCATAATTCTACCGAAATTTTCTGAAATATGGGGAAATGAGCAACATGCATCTGTCAGCAGCAGGCGAGCTATAAGGACAGTTCAGCACGGTTCACTTACAGGGTTACATGGGGAATGAAATGGACCCCCAGAGGTTCCTGGAAGTAACTAGGGAGCCAGCAGAGGCAGGCTGGGCTTGCCAGAGTGCAAGTGTAGATATGCACACTGGTGATACCAGTAACACAGGCCCCAGTGCTCTTATTGTTCAACAGGATGGTGCCAAGCACCCTGACCTGGCACAGAAATAATTATCCCTAAGCTTTGAGTTGCCGTGAGTGACCAATTTCCACACTCCAGGGGAGCAGCATCTTAGGTGCTATGGTGCAGCCTGCTGAAGAAACACATATCATCCTGGGAAATACCCTTGAACATGGGCTACATGTAGTCATTACAGCCGTGGAAAGAGAGCCAGATAATGGGAGCAAACAAGGTTAACAATATCCCTGAGGCTTACAGGGCAGCAACTAAGATGCCCTCAGGGTTTCACTGAGTGCTGCAGTGATAAATCCCTCTCAGGCTACTACAGGGATTAAAGGTACAGACCCTGCTTCTTGCGTATGAGATGGAAGACCTCAATCCTGATCAGTTGCTCAGATCTACCACCCAACCCTGGCCCGTATCCTAGCTGGGAGGAGACCCCAGTTCAAAACAGGTACAGGGGTGGTACAGCCCATCTGCAGGCTCGCTTTTGCAGGTGTTGTGTGCTAAACTCCATTTTTTCTGTTAAGAATAATTTCTTTTTCCTTGGGCTTTCAAAGCTCTCCATAATTTGTTGTGAGGCAGGAGGAAGCAAAAAAAAAAAAAAAATGTAATTAATGCCTTACCCAGATCAACAACTGAGCTTTTTGCATTAGCCTTCACCAGACAGCAGATTATAAAACAGAAGTTCCAAAGAAAGCCTTTTCTGCCTATTAGGCAAACCCCTAAGCAGCAAGCCTGAATCACAGGACGGTGTCCTGCCTTGTTAACATCTGTGCAAAAACCAGTCCCTCCCACTCATTTCAGTGGGGACAGTTTTTCCACATGAGATTTTTCTCTGGGCTGCAGCACCGATTTTATGTTTATCTGAGAGCACATTATGGTCCCTACAGAGGCAGCAGGGTTATTATTAGCTTTCTGTGTCGATACACTTGTGATTCTAAAAGAATATTAATCTGATGGCGTCAGTAAATCTGATGGCGTTAGTAGGACCCGGTTTCCAAATTAGGCTTCTTCGTAGCAGAGACTGCTTGAAATAACTTCTGCAATTTTTATCTTTACTATTCCCCCCTCCTGCTGTGTCATGCATTTGTAGGCTCTTCACCTTCACAAAAGACAAAAAAGCTCCATGCAAGCACCTTGCAGCCTTCTAGACTGTTAATATCCCAGATGACTTTCTCCCTCTCCGAAGCAAGAGAAACACAAACACAACAAACACAGAAACATAAAGAAAAAGCTGCAAGCTTGTGCGTAGCTGGTGCCCAATACTGTCACATCCCTTTTGCTTGTGTCCCAGGCCATGGGAAATTTAAAGTTCCCCCAATTCCTCAAAGGTTTCTTTAAAAGGGCCTCTATTTGGAGGGAGCCTGGTCTGGGTCAGATTGACATCTCTAGATACCTGTTCTAGCAAATATTTACTCAAAAATCTGACTACAAGAAAACATCACACAATAACGCCGTCACATTTGTGAGCCTGGTCATGCGAGTGACTTACAGAAATAAATGCTCCTTAGATACTAATGATGCTTCTGTTCCATCAAGATTAAACTGCTGCGATCCTCATCAGCCATTTCAGTGAAAAGACACCCGCTTAAGAGTTAATCAGTACCTTCTAAAATAATGCTCTTCGTTTTAAGTCGTAATTCTGACATCCCAGCAGAAGGCTAGCAAAGTTCTTCTGAAGCCAAGCACTAGAGTCCAAAGGGAGAACCAACCTGTAAGCACCCTGTTTCCAGGTAGTTCACCCTCATTCATAACAAATGCTAAGGAAAAAGAAATACTGCAAAACTTACAGGTTACAATACAGGAAAGCAGGCTTTATTATTTCTTTTCTCTGAATAACAATAATAACAACAAAAAGTTTGGTGCAGGAAAAGGTTCAGTATTTCAGCTTTCACTGGCAAGGATTTCATTGCATCGGGAAGCAGGAGCTGCTGTTTGCACTGACATGGATTTACAACAATACTCTACTTCCCCTCTGTGGCAGAGTTTGATAGCTCCCCAGTCACGCAGCAATACAGCAAGCAATAGAGGAGGTTTATACTTCTGCTTATTAAAGAATTTTCATGAGAAAAAACAAATTAGGAATAATTATCAAGAGCAGTTTCAATGCTATTCGTCATTTCACTGCAGTCAGTCGTTTTTATTCCCATCTTCTACCTGTTTCACAACTATTTCAGTCACTATATGTTGCACTTCAGGGCAGGTTTTTGAAGATCTTCCTATTACTGTACTTCCAGATTCTGGGCTGGCAGCTGTGTGGAAGAGGCAGAACCATGAGGAGGAGTGTTTGCAGTACAGGTGGTGGGCTCCAGTACCCCTCGCCCTGCACCCAGCCATGTGTGGGGCTGAAAGGGGCATTGCTGCCCTTGCAGGGGGCAACGCTGTAGCCGTGTCCTGCTGTGGGGTCCGAGTCTGTGTGACATTCTGCTGCAGCACCTTGCTGTACCGGTGTGGTGGAACATCTTTGTATACCCTAATCAGAAATGAACAAAGCTTGGGCATCAGAAATACTTTGTTTTAATCACCACTTAACTGAAAGATGGTTGTTGTGGGAGATTCCTGGCTAGCTATCCTACGGTGAAGTTCCTTTTTGGACTGATCCATATATAAGAAGTTCATTGGGAGGGTACTCTCTACCATGACAGTATATGGTAGGACTTAAAACTAGCACTTAAAATTGACTGTGATAGCATGGAGACACAAGGATTTCAACAAATCAGCAACAGCAAAATGTAGAAAATGTTCTGTCAGAATGAGGGCATGGTCATTGTGCCAGAGTCGGGAGAGGTGAACGGGAGACTACTACTGGTTGTACTGGGTAGCAGACTTGCTCAAAGTCACAGACAAAGTAGAGGCAGGAATTTGAATCTCTAGACTTGCAACCCATCCCATGCTTGGATTTCGCTATGAAAGTCAGAATATAACATTTTGTCAGCACCCAGGATCATATCAGTCTTACCACTGAAGCCAAGAGGTGGGCAGTCCAAGCTCCTTTCTCTGACCCTTTGGACACCAATACTGACAGATCACAATCCAAAACTTGAAACAACAGAGCAACATCTTCAAGGAGCAGCCAACCTGCTGGGATTTTTCAGGAGCAGCACCGTGTGAGGCTTGCAGAACCCTCCTCACACAAGCACCTTCCATAAATCTTTTTATGAGACTAGTCATGAAGCCATAGGAATGATCTATGGCCACTTCCTAATTGTTAGTATATTGAACTCTTCTATCAAGCAGTACGAAGGTGAAATATTTTCCAAGACTGGAAACATAACACAGGTGCCAGAAGATCTATACTACCCATTCGCTTCACTGGAAATAGGAAAAGAATACGATGGCACAATTGCATTTCAGGAGCTGCGAGCACAAAGTGACAGCGGGTCAGAGTCATGCAGGCATTTCCCTGCCAAGAGAGAGCAATTCAGCTGCTGCCTCCTGCATCCTCCTTCCCAAGGACTGCCTGGCCCTGACCTGAAATATTGTCTTGGTTTTTGTCAAGTGAGTTTTTGTATTGCCTTGGAGAGCTTAAACAGCCCCGCACAGGATCAGGCGAGTGCTTGGGGCAGCAAGAAGGCAGAGAAAGGCAGAAGCAGCAGGCGTGGTCAGATGGGTTTGGGCTGCTGTGGCACCAACAGCTTAATACACTGAAAAGCAGTGCCTGGGGCCAAGGTTAGGGCAAAGGATGGAGGGAAGGAGGTGTAACAAGTATAACGAAAAGGAGAGGTCTGAAGCCATCCTTTCCTCTAAGTGGCTAAGAGTTGATGTGAAACCATTAGTGGGATTTCTGAGAGCATTTTCCTAGGGCTTTCTCTGTTACATCTGCCTTGTAGAATTGGAGAAAGAACAACCAAAGCATATACCCCAGTGAAAGTTAGGCTTGCAGCCTCTCAACTGTAGAGACAAACCACATTTTCCTTCTTAAGTCTGTGCCTGAACAACTGGAGCTATTCTGCTGGGCACATTTACTCTGCACAGCACTAAAAGGTCTATTAAATTCCACTATTTTCTGCTAAGAGCCAGCTGAATTTGGAATCATAGAATCTTTCAGGTTGGAAGATACCCTTGGGATCATCAGGTCCAACCATCAGCCCTACTCTACAAAGTCCTCCCCTACACCATATCCCCCAACATCACACCTAAACGACTCAACCACATTCAGGGATGGCGACTCAACCACCTCCCTGGGCAGCCAGTTCCAGTGCCTGACCAATCTTTCTGTGAAAAATTCTTTCCTAATGATCAGCCTAAAAGTAGCCCCAGTTTTGCCTGCTGTCCTTTCTCACTAATGTGTTTGCTCTGCTTGTCTTAGCTTAGCTACTGCTTGTGGAAGTCACTCAGTTTCTGTAAAAGGCTGAAGTTCACATACACCATGTTCTTCTGCACTACCAGGCACTGCTTAAAAACCCACCAGCAAACAAAACAACAAACAAGGCAAATAGCAATCCAGTGAAAAATCACTAAAAAATCCTGGAATTTATATCACCTGTGGTGATGCTTTAAATCAGCTTTAATTCAGACGTCCATTTGCCTTGCATTAAGCTACAGGTATCTACTTCCACAGTAATTCTATGCTGATCTGACCTACATGTTGCAGAAATGCTGGACCCTCATGCTTTTAAATGCAGTGAGATCTGAACTACAATATTAAGGGATCCCAAAGCCCTGACAGATGGCTTTCTCCACAGTTAGTTAGAACTTTTCAAGCTTAATCCTACACACTCGAGAAGTGCTGGGAGGAAGGGATTTCCTAGGAGGTTGGTCACGCGTGCTTGTCACCATCTCTAGAAGTGGTTGCTTGTGGCTTTGTCTTGAAAATCTCTAAGTCTGGAAACTCCACAACCTCTCCTGGCATGTTCTACCCTAACAATGAAGATGCCTTTGTGAATACCCTTTGATACACCACCTCTCACCGCCAAAAAGAGCACAACCCTGATATCTTTGTAACTTTTCTTCAAGCTGCTATTAAATTGCCCCTTAGTTTTCCTTTTTCCGTGTTAAATGAGCCCACGCCCTGAGAATTCCTGTGTACACCATGTGCTCTAGGACACTGACCTTCTTAGCAGTCTCCTACTGGAGACTCCAGTTTCTCCACAGCCCTCTTGCAGGAAAGGGGAGGGCAATCCTGGGCACATTATTTGGTTATGGTCTCACTGTCACCAAGGACAGTAATAATTTCCCTTGTCCACTGGCCATGATACGTGTGGCACATGTTTTGCCTTTTTGGCAATGAGACAGTCTGATTGGCTCTTGTTACGGTGTCCACAACAAGCTTACTGTTCTATAAAAAGGAGGTGGTAGATGCCCCAATCCCTGGAAGCATTCAAGAGCATTCCTTCATCTCATAAGAAAAAAAGAAAAGCACTGGAACATAATTTTTTGACACGTCTCTTGAGCACTTAGAGTGACTGAGTGATGCCTTAGCACTCTCCCAAAGAGTGAATTGCAAGAGTAAAATTGTAGGTAAAGCTGAACTTCATTGCCAGGGCACAGCAGCCAGCTTAGTAAGATTGACAGAGGTATAAATTCACACTCATTTTGAAGTTGCCGTTATACTGTGCTCTAAAAGGAATTTTTTTAAAATGTAATGAAAAACTAATTCAAAACTCAGGTAGGGTAGAATAACTTGTTCCCTGATTGCACAAGCCAAGTCAGTCCCAAACTCAAGGCCTATAACCACAAAGAGAAAGAGCTGCCCATTCCCTACAATTTAGTCCTTTCAGTGCAAAGTGGAGGACAGACCGTACTTTTAGATAAATGCACTCCTGCCTCCATTTCTACTGCCCATAGCACAGGAGGAAAGGAGCTGAGACTGCTCAAGTTCACCTAACATCGGTCCAATCCTTTCCAAGTTTTCTTCTCCTGGCACCACTTTCTTCATCCTAGGATGCGTGTGTGTATCATGAGCTTTGAAGAGAAAAGAGGAAGTGGCAATTTGGAAAGGGTTTGATTTTTAGATCAGATATAAATCATTTAATGCCTCACAACAAGAGAGAAATTGAAAACAGATTTTGCCTCCAAATCTACTTTCTCTATCATAAAAATTCTTCCACAGACTCATTCCCTTTCCTTTTTATGAGCAAAATGTTTGGAGTCCCCAAGGGCTCTGAGGGGAAATAGAAAAGCTGCATTGTCTCTGAAGTTTCAGATGACTAACAGCTTTATTGATAAAAATGCTCAGAAATATAGCTATTCTACCATGCACATGAAGAAGGGAAACTCAAAAATTATTCTTGCCAAAACCACAGTCTTACCTCTGAGACAAAAACTGGAACATCGTGATTTAATTTTCCTTTAGATTTTCAGACTGTCTTTTCTTTTGAGTCGCTTCTGTGGGAATCGGCTCTGGGAGGGTTTTCCAAGGGCTCAAGTATTTGGAGTTCTCACTAAAGACTCACAAACCCTTCCATTGTAGCAATCAGCCCTCTCCATAAAATAGTTTTAAGAGTCTTCAAGACATAAAAAAATCCTGAGACAAAGCTACTGTCACCTGCACAAACACCAAGGGTTTCCATTCAGAGGTATGAGGAGGAAACATGGCCTGAGCCCACCTCACGTCCTGCTTACACAGAGGATGACTTGAATTTCTAGCTAATGCAATATACTTATGCCCTTTGGCTAGTGCTCAAACATTTTAAGGGAAAAACGGATGTACTGAAGCAGTGAGAAAGGGATGTAATCCATCATCTCGAGTGCCTCAGACCTGAACTGCTTCATCTACTCCATAAGCAAGGGCACCATAATGGTGATGCAGAAAAAGCTCAAGCCTCTCTGTCCTGCTGTCTGGGTGGAAAATTCCCAACACTGAGATGTTGAGTCTTTATCTTTAAAATTATTTATTGACAAGGCAGCCATTTTAAAGGATTACTACAATTAGCCTCTTAAAATAGGAACATATGATCACACTGATCTCAGGTAGTCCCTTGCCCATTATTTGTTCCATACTTGTTGAAGGCAGAATGTTAAGACAGAGAATATGATACACTATATGGGTAAGATCCTTACATTTGAAAATGGAAAAAAAAATCTGTGGCTGAAAAGGGAAGACATGGGAATAGGCTATTCATGTGAAAAATTTTAATACTGAGTATAGTGAAACATAAGATTTCATTAAGAAAAAACATTTCTAGAGACACTGCAAAGACTGCATTACTGGTTCCAAAAATTGCTATTTTACATAATTTGTCCAGTTTTTTCCACATAAANGTGCTCTAAAAGGAATTTTTTTAAAATGTAATGAAAAACTAATTCAAAACTCAGGTAGGGTAGAATAACTTGTTCCCTGATTGCACAAGCCAAGTCAGTCCCAAACTCAAGGCCTATAACCACAAAGAGAAAGAGCTGCCCATTCCCTACAATTTAGTCCTTTCAGTGCAAAGTGGAGGACAGACCGTACTTTTAGATAAATGCACTCCTGCCTCCATTTCTACTGCCCATAGCACAGGAGGAAAGGAGCTGAGACTGCTCAAGTTCACCTAACACCGGTCCAATCCTTTCCAAGTTTTCTTCTCCTGGCACCACTTTCTTCATCCTAGGATGCGTGTGTGTATCATGAGCTTTGAAGAGAAAAGAGGAAGTGGCAATTTGGAAAGGGTTTGATTTTTAGATCAGATATAAATCATTTAATGCCTCACAACAAGAGAGAAATTGAAAACAGATTTTGCCTCCAAATCTACTTTCTCTATCATAAAAATTCTTCCACAGACTCATTCCCTTTCCTTTTTATGAGCAAAATGTTTGGAGTCCCCAAGGGCTCTGAGGGGAAATAGAAAAGCTGCATTGTCTCTGAAGTTTCAGATGACTAACAGCTTTATTGATAAAAATGCTCAGAAATATAGCTATTCTACCATGCACATGAAGAAGGGAAACTCAAAAATTATTCTTGCCAAAACCACAGTCTTACCTCTGAGACAAAAACTGGAACATCGTGATTTAATTTTCCTTTAGATTTTCAGACTGTCTTTTCTTTTGAGTCGCTTCTGTGGGAATCGGCTCTGGGAGGGTTTTCCAAGGGCTCAAGTATTTGGAGTTCTCACTAAAGACTCACAAACCCTTCCATTGTAGCAATCAGCCCTCTCCATAAAATAGTTTTAAGAGTCTTCAAGACATAAAAAAATCCTGAGACAAAGCTACTGTCACCTGCACAAACACCAAGGGTTTCCATTCAGAGGTATGAGGAGGAAACATGGCCTGAGCCCACCTCACGTCCTGCTTACACAGAGGATGACTTGAATTTCTAGCTAATGCAATATACTTATGCCCTTTGGCTAGTGCTCAAACATTTTAAGGGAAAAACGGATGTACTGAAGCAGTGAGAAAGGGATGTAATCCATCATCTCGAGTGCCTCAGACCTGAACTGCTTCATCTACTCCATAAGCAAGGGCACCATAATGGTGATGCAGAAAAAGCTCAAGCCTCTCTGTCCTGCTGTCTGGGTGGAAAATTCCCAACACTGAGATGTTGAGTCTTTATCTTTAAAATTATTTATTGACAAGGCAGCCATTTTAAAGGATTACTACAATTAGCCTCTTAAAATAGGAACATATGATCACACTGATCTCAGGTAGTCCCTTGCCCATTATTTGTTCCATACTTGTTGAAGGCAGAATGTTAAGACAGAGAATATGATACACTATATGGGTAAGATCCTTACATTTGAAAATGGAAAAAAAAATCTGTGGCTGAAAAGGGAAGACATGGGAATAGGCTATTCATGTGAAAAATTTTAATACTGAGTATAGTGAAACATAAGATTTCATTAAGAAAAAACATTTCTAGAGACACTGCAAAGACTGCATTACTGGTTCCAAAAATTGCTATTTTACATAATTTGTCCAGTTTTTTCCACATAAACTAGGACAGGGCAGCCAGAGATGAGTGGGTCTGCCAACACTGAAAGCATCTTTGAATCATCATTTGTTCATTCTCTTTTCAACCAAACTCCCTGTGCTTTGTCTATCACATATTTATAGTACAATACTGAAATATTAAAACATACAGGAATGAACTTGGAATTTTTAATTAATTTCTGTGTTAATGGATGTTGGTTCCATTGAAAAACACCCAAAGCAAACCTTAAGTGGCTCAGCTATACCCTTTTTCTGCTTTGGCTTACAGGTAAGCTTTAGGAAATACCAGTGATACAAGGTTTTTGTCTTGGCTGTCAGTATGTCTTCATTGTGATTCTCCATCTCATTTTTGGAACAAATTTCCGATCTAGATATTTGACGTGAATGATCTGGGATGGAGTGACTACATCAGTGGACAAGGGAAGAGCTACAGCTAGTGTCTATCTGGACATCTGTAAGGCCTTTGACACAGTGCCCCACAACATCTTTCTCTCTAAATTGGAGAGGCATAGATTTGATGGCTGGACTGCTTGGTGGATGAGGAATTGGTTGGATGGTCATATGCAGAGGGTAGTGGTCAGTGCCTCAATGTCCAGGTAGAAACTGGTGACAAGTGACATTTCTCAGGTGTCTGTATTGGGACCAGTACTGTCCAGCATCTTCATTAATGATGTAGACAGTGGGATTGAGCGCATCCTCAGCAACTTTGCAGATGACACCAAGCTGAGACAGAAACCATCCCAAACTGAAGGCAGCAGATCATCAAAACAGGCTCCTCACCAGGGAGACTATTTTCCACAGGACTTTGTTTGCTTTAGTGCAATTTCTGATGGTGAAAGTATTGGACGTGAAACAGAAATCCAGAGGGTGTTACCCAGTAAGGGCTGTCCTTGACCAGCATGCAGAATGACAAACTGCTACCTGCAGTCACCAGACAGACACACAGCAAAGCTCAGCCTAGTCCTCATCGAGAGAGTCAGGGTTGCTGAAAGTATCTGTNAAATTGGAGAGGCATGGATTTGATGGCTGGACTGCTTGGTGGATGAGGAATTGGTTGGATGGCCATATGCAGAGGGTAGTGGTGAGTGCCTCAATGTCCAGGTAGAAACTGGTGACAAGTGGCANAACCTGCAGTCACCAGACAGACACACAGCAAAGCTCAGCCTAGTCCTCATCGAGAGAGTCAGGGTTGCTGAAAGTATCTGTGATGCACCAAGAAAAATTCAGTCATTCATAGCATTTCAATTTATCCTGAGGCTGACTGGCCAAACAGAAAATGCTGACTTTGTTTTTTTTAAGCACAACACTATGTTTCTTTTTTTAATTCTTTTTCATCTCCCAAAATCGCTGAGGAACTTAGTTTTCTTATTAAGTATTGCACTTCAATACGCAGCTATATATAATTAACAGATGGAATTACTTACAAATGACAACTTCCAAATCAGCATCGTATTTAGACACAAATGTAAACCCATAAAAGTCCCAATCTATTTCCCTCACTGTGAGCTCTTTCTCTAAAATTAGGATGCAGATTTTTCTCCAGCTCTTTTTTGTTATTGTCGCTGTTGTTCAGCTTCCTGCTGTCTGCACCGTATCTCTGCCAGGCAAGGACAATCCCTGCAGCTGAAGATTGAAGTTTAGGTTGTACCAAATGGGTGTTCTTCAAACTCCTCTCCTTTTTCTTGCCACAGGTTTGTCTCAGCGAGAGTCTGCAGAGTTGAAGAGCAACACACGCTTGCTCTGTCTCTGCAGCTGGAGCACTGGGGACATGGGCCTTTTCTTTTTCTGTTCCACATGCAGAAGGTGATGGTCACTAGAAGTCCATGTGGTGCGAATAAAAGGCAATGCAAAGAAAGCAATAATATTATATTTTTATGCCATTAATAGAGCAGTGGAAGACAGATGTGGAGAAAAGCACTACAAACTTCCTGTAAGACACTGAAAGAGAAAATTACTCCCCCCACCCCAAACCCATATCAAAAATGAACACAAAAGACAACAAATGCCAATGACAGAAACATGCAAAAAAACTCCAGACAATTGCAGAAGCAAGTAGTTGAAAAAACGTCAATGCCCTCCCTGCTCTTGCTGGCACAGTCACCAGAAAGAGCCAAGATAGGTATGAGGGAGGTACTTCAAGAGGCCCGAAAATGCTGCTGCACTCCAAATGATCCATAATTTCTCCAGTTATGGAAGTTTATGGTAGCTCTCATGTGCAAGAAAGGTCAAAACAGAAGCTTAGTCTTTGTTAGCTGGAAGGAAGTTCAAATGATATCAAAATATATAGCAATTTATATTAACAAGAGAAGCAAGTCTTACTATTTTAATAGCAGTAAGATGGGATGTTTCAATTGCTTAAGCAATTGAATTGGCTTTTTTATTTGTTAAGGTGATAAAATTTTGTCTGGGGGGGGAAATCCCTAAATTTTAAGGCAGAAGCCAAAAAACAAACAAAACAAAACAAAACAAAAAACCCAAACCCAAACAAACAAAAAAGAGGGGGAGAGCAGGTTACACAGGGTGGTTGAGTCCTGACAATGATGGATGAGAATAAAGATATTTCCTTAAGACTGAACTGTAGAAGTTGAGCGGAGGGATGTGGAGTCATCACTCCTCTAACGATATCAGACCTGAGTGATTAACTTGCAGTAGCAGGTGGAGTGGTTACACACTTCAAATCACACCAAGCCTGGAAGTACAGTTGCCACAATGGACCTTATTCTCATGATTTACAGAAACAAAACTTCTAGGCAACGAGCATGCACAGGCACCTTCGTGGGAAGTTCCCACCGGGACTCTCCAGTCACAGATGTCTATGAATTCACAGGATGAATTTTAAGGAGCCTGAAAGAGCTACCTAACAGAAAAATATATTGCTGGTAGCTTAAGCAAGCTGTACAGAAGCACAGACTTCACTGTAACACGGAATCAAATTAGAAATACGAGAGAAAGCGTGCTTTAGAAATAACGGCAAGCTGACAAATTGGACTGTGACAACTCAGCACAGCCCTCTGGGTCAGACCCTAAAACTCCGTGGGTGTCCTCGTAACTAAAAACATAAACCACGACTGAGCATAACTGGTAAAAGTGTCCTCTTGGTGAAAAAAAATTAAAAAAAAGAGAGGGTAAAATGAGACAGCCATGTAAATTCAGAGCCCCAGAAATCTTTCTGGCTCTTCAGGGCATTCATGAAAAGACAGAGCCCTCTACTGGCCTCTGCTTTGCTGTTTTTTTCATCCCACTAAATCTAGTATTAGAGACCCAAGCATCAGTGCCAAAGTCATTCTGGCATACACAGCTTTCTTGGTCTAAATCTATTAAGATGGAGCAATTTAGATTCCAACAGCCATTGTCATGTGCATAAGTTTATTCCTGTAAAAGAAAATTAGGACCTTATAAGAGAAGCAATCGGATCTGTGCCAGTTCAGTCCCGTAGGAAACATCACACAGAAGAGACACTTTTCTTTTGCTAAAATAATTGAAAAATCTTTACTGTTCATTCCACACAATATTTCCAACAGATTCAGATGCCAAGATTTCAAAAATTACAGGGAACAGGTTAAAACACTTACCTTTACCCCAGTACAGAATTCATGAGTACTTGACCCCCTTTACTTATTTCAGTTGAACACTATTCCCTTGCAGAAATAGTGTGCAGTGTTATTTGTTCTCTGCAAATACGAAGACACCAGAGCAACCCAGCCTGGGTGGAGTTTGGGTGAGGAGTACAAGCTCAATGGGTGTAGGAAACAGCTAGTCCAGCAATTAGTCCAATGAAACAGCGACTAGCCACATAAACTGCTGTTCTCAGACAAGCCTACCTCTTGGGCTGTCCAGGTTGCTGCACAGTAGTATCATCTTTTAGGAAGAAATTCTTTACTGTGAGGGGGCTAAGGCACCGATGGAACCTGTGGCTGCCCCATCCCTGGAGGTGTTCAAGGCCAGGTTGGAGGGGGCTTTAAGCAACCTGGTCTAGTGGGCGGTGTACCTGCCCATGGCAGGGGGATTGGAACTCAATGGTGTTTGAGGTCCCTTCCAACCCTAGCCATTCTATGATTATGATCAAAGGTGGTTGGGAAAACGTGAACATCACCAATAAATGCCAATATACCTTTTCACACACTGAGGCTTTGCAAGATAAAAGAATCCCGGCTCCTCTGCTCTGGGTTGCTCTCCAAATACTCTTCGAGGCACCACAACAGACACTTCTCTCTCCAAATTACTGCCACAGTGATTATCAGGTTAGATCACGTTCTGTCAACAGGGGTTTTCAAAACATCCGTGTAGAGCTCCTCATGGCGTATATTGCCTATATCCTTACATGTCAATTATACAGTCCAGAAAGATCCTGGACCCCACAGCTTGCTTGTTGGAACTACACCACGATCCTCAGTGTGCTTTTGGCCTAAGCAAATCAGCTCCCTCCCAATTTCCCAGGCATGGCTCAGTAGCTTTGATAAGCTTGAGACACTCCTCAGTGAGCAGTCCACCTGCAGCCACCCCCTTTTTGGATCTGAAAGCATTTAGTAGTATATACAAGCAGCGTTAGTGTCAGAGCCCAGTTTGCTGCACACTAAAACACAGCTTTTGTGAGTCCCAACCCAACCAGAGGGCACCAGCAGAGGCTGTTTGGCAATTCCAGTTCGTACCCTGGAGGAAGACGGGAATCAGCAAAGCACATCAAGGCCAGCATTGTGAGGATGACACACAACTTCACTATACATCCAGCCCTGTACACATTGCTAGGGGTGACAGCAACCATACTCGGAGCTGCACTCAAGAACAGCCCCCAAAGCCACACCAATGTGGGATATTAAACTTTCAACTTGCTGTATAAGAAAAAGAGTTAGCTACTGCAGAAGTCTTAGAAACAAGAGACCCAAGCAGAATGAAGCATCATACTTCAGATGAGGCTGGGAGATGATGCTGGAAGAAAAGCTTCTTCAGATCCCAGGTGTATGGGAGCACCCAGCCAAACCGGTTTCAGAGCACAATAGGTGAGATGCAGGGAGTTGTCTCCACCTTGCCTTGTCTGTGTGGAGATAACTTGGGGGGAGCTGCAAAAATGGCTCAGCCTGCAGGTGTCTCAAGAACGCATCGCAATAAGAACTGAAACCAAACGGAGCCTTAACAATCAAAATGCCCTGAGTCCCATCCCACCACTGTTCCCACCACTGAGTGCTAGACATCACCAAATTAGCAACAGAAACTTAGGATCCATCACACCACCAGAGGTAAATATTCCAGGTAGTGTAAGCCACTTGGGCATAACCCTGCACCCCCATCAAATCCAGAAACATAACTGTAAGGTTTGGGGAGAAAAATGGGGAATATTCCAAGGATACAGCTGGCCTGTAAGAGACTCGTCCCCATCTTGTCCAGGATGCTGCACAGGATAACTTCCCAGGGATTGAGCCACCTTACCTGAGAGAGAGGGCAAGTGATGAAGAAGGACAGGTATGGTTTATGGCGNTGGATATTAGGAAAAAATTTTTCACAGAGAGAGTGGTCAGTCAGTGGAATCAGCTGCCCAGGGAGGTGGTGGAGTCACCCTCCCTGACTGTGTTTAAGAGTAGATTAGATGTGGTGTTGAGGGATCTGGTGTAGGGAGAACTTGTAGAGTAGGGCTGATGGTTGGACTTGATGATCCCAGGGGTCTCTTCCAACCTAAATGATTCTATGATTCTAAGATCATGATCGGTGCTCTCTTTGACGATATTCATATCTAGCACACTTGTGGTTTGTGCTGTAACTTTTGGGATCACTTGTAGGTTGTAAGAGTGTATTTGGTGAATGGCTTTTAAATTGCAATAGCGTACTCACCGTTGTACCCACAGAACCTGCAATAGTGGCATATTGGACCTGTGAGTGAAGTCCAAGTAAATTATTAATTTGAAACTCTCGGTGGAGTCCTTTTCCCTCCATCACACAAGGCAAAATACCATACTGGGCATTTCTAAGCACTCATTTTCCATCACACAAATCCACCAAATTTCATAATAATAAAACAAACAAACAAACCAACCAACCACGTTGGAAAGCAAAACCAATAGAGATTTTGGATTACATTTATACTTATCTAGATCTGATAATAACTACAGCCCCTCAGAAAGCCACACACACACACACAGAGTGGACACAGCACAGCTGAAGCAGCCTGACATGCTTTACCAGAAAATAAAATATATATGAAAAAATTATCTACTGCAAAATGAAACAGTAAATACCCAATAGAAAGACAAGATATAGGAAAACACCCTCACAGAACAGTATTTTCAGAGAGTTTATTTATAGAATCGTTACTTCAATTTGGCACACCATTGGAAAACGCTAATACAGTTTGGTGGGACAACTGGAAAAATCCCAGACTGTTGCTGGTCCTTTGGGGAGAAAAAAGCAGCGGGAATTATGAACAAGGAACAATTGGGCCTGAAAACAGCTTTATCTGGAAGTGGGCTCTATCACCTACAGACAATGGAAAAAACCAACCAACCAAAGAAACAAAAACCCCCAAAACAACAACAAAAAAACCAACCAAAAGAACCTCAAGACCTTGGGATGACATTTTGAAGTTCTCTAGTAACGTCGACTGAAGCTGCCAGGGGCAAGTTGAACAGCCCAGGTTGTTTGCTCTGTTGGCAGAAGCTGAGCTCTGCAGAACTTACTTTACTGTTTGTGTTTTACCTGGCTTGCTTCTGCTCACGCTGAAGTCAGTGGGAATGCTGCTACTGACTTCAACAAAATCAAGTCTTTCACAGAAGGTCAGTGGAGCCTCTTTCATGAGCAATGAAACTCTCCACCCAGAGGAAGAGAAATACCAAACACTTGTAGCATTACACCAAGAAGCTGTTTCCTTCTCCTCCTTTTTAAAGCAGTTCAATTTCGCCTCACTCTTTACATGGCATCTTTTCTGCATGTTCAGTGCCACCAGTCACATGAACATCTCCTCAAGATGCCTTTATTTTGTTGGCATCTACCACACTTTCAGAAGGATCAGTACAGTCCCAAACACTAACAGCTTGTGGATAGACTGTCTTGCTACTGCCTGTGGTCCTCTCATTCTGCAACCATTTCCACCTCTGATCTCTCATTTATCTTGTCCACATGGGCTAAGAAAGGAGTAAGGATCAGGTAGGAACAGAAAGATGAGGAACAGCAAAGAGGAAAAAGTAGCTCCAGGGGAAGCCTTAGAAGGAAACTAGACAAACACTTCTGAACATCTCTCAAATAAGCTGGAAGAGCTGATGTGGCATTTGAAAACCACGAAAGATGGGGCTTCAACAGCTTCTCAGGATGATCCACGAGTGACACAAACTGCTTGCAAGGTGGGAAGACACTCACAGGAGGTGTTAGCACTCCATTACAAAAGAGTAGAGAAGGTGTGGTTCAAGGCTAGCACTCTGAGTACTCTCAGTTACCAGTCTCGCCTCAGCAAGTTACATTACAGTGAAGTGGATCTATGACAGATTTACCACTGAGGACAGCAGGTCAGAAGACTACAAATGATAAGTTAGCAAAGTGAAATCTGCAGTTGTGTCTGTGAAAGAACCTAAATCTCTACAACAAAGCATTGAAAGAAGGCCCAGCATGGATGGTGACAGGGAGTATCCATCCATCCAGGCTCCTCTTCATTAGAGGCAGTCTCCCACACCTTCATC
Organism: Jacana jacana; assembly: GCA_013400555.1. Classification (NCBI taxonomy): domain Eukaryota; kingdom Metazoa; phylum Chordata; class Aves; order Charadriiformes; family Jacanidae; genus Jacana; species Jacana jacana. The sequence goes on along the minus strand of VZTM01041586.1, from coordinate 26,149 downwards.
CTGCTTCGGCTTAAAAACCACACAGGTACTTATCTGTGGTCCATTAAAACTTAACTGCATGGTTATCTAACCCCTGAAGGACAAGAGAAATTAAACTATCAATGTAATATAAAAATCAAGAAATGGAAGTATTCCCTGGTGCAAGTGCTCCCACACGGCCATCTGCTTCTTTCCACTTTTCCCATTCACTTTAGAAAACAGACCCACCAAGAGGTTGGGTGTAACTGGAGAGACAGTGGCCTACAAAAGCAGTTCTGCCATCAGAGGAACTGCAACTGGAATGACATCCACCAGACCAAGCAGCCAGCCCCAGCTGGCATATTACAGAAGAGGTCCAGCACAATGCTCAGTCACTCTTCACTGTACTGTCTCAGGGAGCACAGCCTTACAGTGGCTTACACTGTTAAACCAGGAGCATACAGCTGTTGTACCCACTCCTGCAGATAAGAGGGTGCTACAAAGACATCAGGGTACATTTGTCTGTAAACAAAAAAGCAGAGACAAACTCCAGTGCTGACTCCCCCACATACCTCTGATCTCCAACCACTGCCTGTTTAAAGAGACCATCAGTCTTTTCACACCTGAAGCCAATTAGAAAATTTGTCCACTCTGGTCTCTTCTCACGGGCAATTAGCAATAGAACAAGAGGGAAAGGCTTCAAGCTGAAGCAGGGTAGGTTTAGGCTGGACATTAGGAAAAAATTCTTCACAGAAAGAGTGGTCAGACCCTGGAATGGGCTGCCCAGGGAGGTGGTGGAGTCCCCATCCCTGACTGTGTTTAAGAGTAGATTAAATGTGGTGTTCAGGGATCTGGTGTAGGGGAGAACTTTGTAGAGTAGGGCTGATGGTTGGACTGATCCCAAGGGTCTCTTCCAACCAAAATGATTCTATGATTTTAAATGATTGTAAAACCAAGCATATGAAACATCATCACTAGATGACCACTCAGCCTCATCTATGTGGTTCATTCACCATCTGAGTAAGCCATCTTGGCTATATTTATTATTAATATGCACTCTAGAGAACAGAACAGTCAACACATAAATCTATCTGTAAACATCTGGCAAATATGTTAAACTCAAAACCAGTAAAAGCATTCAACCCTTTGATTTCTGTGTCCCACTTACTCAGAACACATTCATTCAAGGAATGAAAGTTAGGACTCTTGGTACAGTGCTAGGCATCATCTATGCTACCATCCACTCTGCTTAGCAGGATAAGAGAGAAAATATATACGGCTTTAGAATAATTTCTTTTGCAATTACCTTAATCCTAAAAGTCACTTGAACAAAAAAATGCACTATTGGAAAACCAACCCAATGCACCACCTTAGTTCTTAGCTGTAGGAAGGCTATATGGGCTCACGGGCACCTCATTCTCATCTCTTCTTTATTCTCCTAAGAAGTGAGATTGGCCCAGTAAATGTTCAGAGTAAAAGGTATTGACCACTGAGATCCACTGCAACAAAGCAAGCTAGGATTTAAATGGGTCTAAAGGAGCACATCTTCCTACTGGAAGAGCAGGTATTTTAGCCAGCACATGGGACAAAGGAAAGGAGAGCAGAAGCAATTTGTACCTTACCTTCCAAAGGAGAAATAATTTAGACAAATAATTGTTTGCTTCTCTCTACCTTCAACTAAGACGCAAATAAGCAACATTATCTTATTTTTCATTGCTCATACAGAAGCTAAATCTGATCATAGCTTACACGAGGAAGTGACAGAATTGTACCCAAAATAAAAGCAGTCACTTTTTCACAAGGTAAATTTACACATGATTTCAATCTTGAATCTAAGACCGTAACTTGCCACAGACTTTGTATAAACTGATTATTTAAAGATTGTGCATTCAACCTCTATGACACAATTGGCTTTTCATACCAGACTAACTATGGCTATTTCTCATATTTAAATTTTAACCTGTGTTCTTTAACTAATAAAGAAAATAGCTGCTTTTTTATTAGGCTTTAAGTAACTTATATCTGCCTGAAGGAAAAAATCAGGCTGCAGTATTGTAAAAGATTACTAAAGTCTTGATAAATATCCGGTTCTTTGTTCTTCACTGAGGTTTGGAAGCTCAAGAAGTCTTTCAAAATAGATCAGCCCCTTTTTAAAAAGGGAACATTCACTTTTTTGTCACTGCATATAGTAGTTTATTAAAATTAAAAATTAAATTGCTTTGTGTATTATCTATATGTGTAAACGGTATTTTCAACAGCAGCAATAGTGTCGATTTTGGAAAAAACAGTCATCTAAAGAAAACCCCATCCATCCCAAAAGGCTAACTGGACTAAACTTCAGTGTTCTTTGCAGTAAGTTCACAAAACAAAAGCCTGTATCTGCAGTTATGCAACATCTGAGGAGGATCTTTTGGAAATGAGAATATTAGCTAGAAGTTAAGAGTATCTAGAGATGCTCCACTACTGACATAAGGAGAAAAACCTCTTCTTAATCAGAACAGCAGCACGATGAAGTTAAAATGAAAGTAATTAAGAATTTGGCTTAAACAGCCTAAGCTTATAGTGAATAAACCTGGAACAGAACACACCTGTGTTAACTAAGAATTTCAGCTTTCTTAAGGACTGATGGGAAGGTTATCTACTGAAAATTCAAAGAGCAAGTATGATTAAACCTTTTGAAACCCTTCAGAGGGGGGCAGAGAACAACAATACAGGTGATTATATTTTTGCAGATAGGAGTCCGTGTATTTAAGAGATGAACAAATCCTCAATTGATACCAAAGGGCCCATGTTCTGTTCTGCATACACTGGACTAACAAAGAACATTTTTCAGTAAAGTTTTGCAGACATCATTGTACTTCAAGTGCCACAGGATCTTCCACCTTGTTTGAACAGACTCAAGCTCAAATGGTCTCTTTACAGGTAAATTTCCACAAACCATGTAACCACAAGCTGTTTGGGATGGCTCGAGACCTTTCTGCAGAAAAGAGCATGCCTTAAGCTAAAAAAGATAGAAACTTACTCCTGGGCTTGTAGAAAAATTGCTGGTTTATCATTTTGTGTTGTAAATAAAACAACCAATCAGTTTGCTATTTCTGGTAAACTCACTCCATGTGACTCTATCCAATGGAAAAACGCTAACCCACAAAAAAAGAAAAAGAAAGGATTACAAAAGAGGTACTGAAGGAAAAGGCTCCTTCTATAGGCACAACCACCCAATGCTGAACAAGTCCTACACCAGAGGAAAATCCAGCATGCATCTTTAACACCACACGCAGAAATCAAGGACAGGGATTAACTGTTAAAAACCATACAAGGAAATGTTGCCTTTGTTTAAAAAGGTATATGGAAATAACTACACTGCTTAATAAAACACCGACATTCACAACTCATCTGAACTAAACTGGTTTACACCTTCAGGAAAAAAGTCAAAAATAGTACAGAACATTTCTTTCTTTCCTCTTAAAAAACCAGGAGTGCCACACGCTGTCAAAGATCAACTGTTGCTGCATGTAAATTTGTGTCAACCTTCCTGTGCTTTCTCTTCAGGGGATATAGAACATAAAGTCATGTTTCCTGCTAAACTGTTTACAGTTATCTGATGCCTATACAAATCAACCTTTTTTTTTTCTACCCAATTCATTATGGAGTTGCTACAGCTACAGTAACAAGATGCAAAAGGTTCCACAAGAAATCCCTGTGATAACTACTGAAGTTATTTTATGAATCAATTTGGATTTTTCTTTACTTCACCTACGTTCACAAATATATACTTTATATGAACCTTGAGTACAAGAACTGCATGAAAACAATCTGAAAAATAAAAAAAAAAGCAAACATGGAAACTCAGGTGAGGTGGTCAGTCCCCTTCTTACTTCCCATTCTTATTTTATTCTGTCTCAAATACCACCGCTGAAAAAACCCAATGCGTGATTAGAGTCCCCAAACCCACACCGAACTGCTGTGCTGTGCATCTTTCCCAGCAGGTTTTCACTCCTGCTCTTCAGACAGAGCATTTGGAGGCTACAAAAGCACAACTTGTACTTCTCCATCAGTCAAGTTTATTTGTGTGATGTTTTTTCCAGATCTGGAAGTTTTTCAATTAGTGCTTTATGGTTCATGTTGATACTGGCTATAAGTCCTCCCTCATTGCCATCTGAGCCAGTGTAACTAATTTCTTCACCAGTCAGGGTAGTCATATGACCACCCAATGCTCTCAACACTGCATTTCCAGCACATATGTCCCACTTTTTAATATAGGTGACATGGATATACACATCAGCTTCTTCTTGATTCTTTTCAGCCACATCAAGGAGGGCCAACACTTTATAACCTAGAAGAAATGAGAAGTGAAAAAAAAAAGAACAAATCATTGAGTGAGTTTTCCTATTCCTGAAGAAAAGGTAAGTCTATTAGCAAGTAGATTCATGCACATGCAAGATTTACAAAAGTGGTGTCATTAATTATATCATGCCATCCAGTAAAATGGCAGAGGCACCAATAAACTTTGCCTGCCTGCTTGACCTGCAGAGAAAATTTGAGAAGGAACATCCCCCCATCCCCACACACAAGAATTTTCCACTGCACCCCAATTAAAGCCTTGGTATTTGGGACGCATTAGTTTTAGACAGCCTTTATCAATATGCTACACTGGCTTATCTGGAGACACATTAAAAGAACAAGACTGGAAGCATGAATATAGCTTTGTTCTTACTTTCACTCACTTATTTGTCAATCTCTGCATTATGATGAAGTCTAATTCCCCTCCCACCCTTTTTATTACATGAGAAAGAAGATGCATATACCAATCTAATAAAGCAACTCAGCCCAGGGCATTCCCCTTGATTGCACATTATGCAGTCCCAAGGCCTTCCTCAAAGTAGTATTCTTTCTCTTATGGATTTTGTTCAATTTTTTCAACTCTTTAACCAATATACTTGTTTCATTAAGCTGCTCCTGTCAAAGCAGGCCCTGGAGAAGATCTATTATAATATAGTATATTATTTATATATAGTATATATAACTCCATATATTATATATATTAGTTAAACTTTCACTTCCTTTATCATAAGGAAACTTGTTTAGATTAATTGTCAAGAACCTATGCAAGATCTTGACTAAACAATCTGTAAGGGAGTTCTACCTTTCCATATTAAGAACACAGAAAGATATATTTCTGTAAAATTCAAATTCAGTTCACTAACAACCAATAGATTCTCTTCCATGATTTTGTGTTTGCTCACACAACCCCCTTTTTCCTCCACAGAGGCATTGGTGCCTTCAGTCAGTGCACATCAGTGTGTTCAGTGAAAGGACCACACTAATACGGCTTAGGTTCAGGCTTAGGTTCACTAACATATTGAGAACGGCCTTAAGCCTGAACCATGTTTGCATGTAGGATTCTATACATAGGAGAAATTGTTTGCCCATTGATTGCTTGCTTTTAGGTGTGTGAACAACAAAAGGTAAGAGGGGAAAGAGCAGATTAGACAAAAGGATGTAACTGTGGCATAACAGTTCTCTCATGAAATCACTCGGAAGCAATGAAATGAATAGGGTGCTAAAGGAACCAAACCTGCTCCACCAGCGGGGATTATCACAGTCTTGTTTCCAAATGTCTGCCGTGCAACCTGCTCGACTTTTCCTGCGTGGGAGCGGGATACGATGATCCTTGGAGTTTTCTCATTGTAGGAGGCACGAGCTTTTACGTTTGAGCCGCCATCCACCATGGCCCAGGCTACACGAGAAAGACAAATGCTGCTAAGGTTTACAGAAGACAATCTCTGTTAAGTGTGAAGATAAAATGATACTAATCTGAGACGATGGAATTGATGCCTCTGACTTAATTTCCTCTCCCTGCTGTAAGAGAAAGTTGGGGCTGACAGAAGAAAGGGGTGCTTGCCCACATGTGCACACAAGCAAACAGAAACAGCCTCCCCCCCCCGCAGCACACACACTTTTGTGCTTATGGCGTTATCCCATACCTGACTATTCTTGTGACATACTTCAAATAAAACAGAGTAAGAGGGGAAAAAAACACAAGCAGTAACGTTTAGAACCTGTAACTGAAAAGCCACCAAAGTTAAAAGGATGGCTCCAAGTCAGAAATAGAACCACTATTTCCTCAGATAACCTTTTTATAAGAATAGAAGTCCCCCAACCCTTCAAAGATAGCAAAAAGTATTATTGAGTCATTATGTTCAGAAGGATATTAACATCAAGGCAGGAAATTGTTCAGGAGATGGTAACACTAAGGAAAACTCATGTCAGTGTGCGTCGGAGGACTGGATTTAGAATACACAGCCTCCCACTTGTTTCATCACGAGATTCAAATCCAAGCTTGGTGGGTGGCATCCCCTAACCATTAATTTGACATTTACTTAGCAGACTAACCAGCAATTTCATCTCAGCTGAGGGCCAGATTGTATGGCAACAGGCTGAATTATGTGTAATAACAACGCTGACTGCCCTTTATTGATTTGTATTTGTATGGTAGTATTAGGAACACTCCTACTCACAACATATTGCTATTTGCAGCTTGACAAATGAACACTCTTCACTTAGAATGACAGAACTCACTGCATATCATCTAAAGCCATGTCTGAACATTTTACACTTTACTATTAGAAAGGAAAATAAATTCTTAAAATTACAGTGCTAAATTGTTGATACTTAGAAAAATATGTTCCAAAACCCTCTAAGATTCTTGAAGCATATTGCAATATAGCATATGCTTAAATGACTGGAGATTAAGTTCATATTTAAAGACAAGACTTAAGTACAATATTTAAGACAAATTACCAAGTGTTTACTTGACAAAAAAAAAAAAAAAAAAAAAAAAAAAAAAAAAAAAAAGAATAAATAAAGAGATATCTTTATTCAATCCTAGTTTCTGTGCCAGAGCTACTGCACAACGACAGGACTCTAGAGGTCAGTATTGCCTAAGGGAAAATGAGAACAGAAATTCTTGTTTCAAATATACAGTAAGTAAGACTTGAATGCTGAAACTGCTTTGAAGCTTTCAGAAGTGAATACATATTGCCAAGCTTGCAGCCATCCTCACTGATGCATCATTAACACTAAAGAATCAATTGGTTGAAGGTTGTGACATTAGCAGCATGTCAGATTATTAAGGATAGGGTAGACATTTTTGCCTGTTACATACAAACAGTTGCCATTAAGATCTTTCATCCACCTTTGTTATTTGCACTGAATAAACCCCAGCTCCTGGGTACAATATCACAGGCCCAAGTCCTACTGCTGAATGAGCAAAGTACCCTTTTGCTAGAGACTACCAGCACGTAAGGCTGGACAGAAAGGGTAGGTTTCACTTCCTTGGGTTTGCCATCAGCAAACCGACTGAAGGGGTCTTAATTTTAAAACATATTCTCAGTTAGTTTAGTTTACATGCATCATTTTTTATGTTAAACAAGGGCAGCATTTTCCTTTGTGGTTTTATAGAACCGAACACATCTGCAGCTCTAGTTCCAAGCTCTGCTTCAGTGCTCTTTTGCCCCAGGTACTGTTTTCTCATTTATACCTACAGATGTTCTCTCAAACATCCAATTTTAATTAACACTATGGGGTAGGCAAAAAAGGTGAAGGCAAAAAAGGTACCTGTATATGATGAAAATGGCTTGTGTATCACTCCTATTACTGGTTTCCCATTTACAGCCACGCAAACCATTGTCGTGACATACTGTCGAAGATCCTCTGGGGGCAAAAGCAGAAAATGAACAAGTTTCCAGCCAGGTGCCAAGAACACAGAAAAGAGAAAGCAGAGCTGACATACATAAGTGCTGTGCTTTGAAGACTAGTCTACATACAGCAAAGTTACACGGTAAGAGGCAGCATCTTCAACCAACCTTGCAGTTTTTAAGACTTTAAAAACTTTTCAGTTTTCCAGCAATTTTTCCTGTGGAGTAGATGTAAGCTCTATTCCTACCAGATCCAACCCTAACAGGTGCATCTTTTGCAGTATTTATTTTCAGGGAAATGTGTCCCTATATTTTTCTTTCTCTGTCCCACCTAATATTGATTCAAAGCTGGCAATTCAAATGCCAAAGAACATTCACCTGAAAAGGTGATTGTATTAATGATATATTCACAAAATAATGCCTTCTTTGCTGTTTGCTCTGCAGCATTTATCAGCAAGAATTTTAGCTGCATTGCCTTAAACTGCTCATATGACATCTGAAAACGGTTGAAAATGGCAAAGATTGAATTATGCATGATTTTTTGAAAAGCTGTAACAATTTTTTTACATCAAGCTCAGTGGGAAATTCATTTAGTTCCCTTAACAAACAAAATAAAGTATTCTGAGATATACTGTGTTGTCACAGTAATAACTGAAATAAAATTTGTGTAACTCCAGGAGAATTGATAAAGCAAAATTAACCATTAATTTTAGCAATTACTTAGTCACAAGACACAAAGCAATTTCAGAGTTAGTACATATAAAAGTAAATAAAAAAGTAAATATGGTCTGATGGAGATTTCATCATGCACTTTGTTCAATTAAACCACACAAGCTTGGACATAAGACACTTTAACAAGAGATGCCATGTTAAAATACTTGCTATTTTGTCTCCAGTATAAAAGGCAGACGTCAGAATTACACACACGATTTGTCAACAAGAATCAGCTACCTGTGTATTCTTGTGTAGCATCTAATGGATCGATCCAGACAGTAACACTTTCTGCTGGAACCTCTTTAGGCTGTATTTTTTGTTTTATGTCTTCAGGAATACTGCGATCCCAAGCGACTGTCTCCTGATCAGCTGTATCCACGCGCTCTTCAGAGTTTATCTGTGAAACAGCAAAAGTAGTTGCATTGATTTATCAGAAACAGTAGCTCTGGCACTTGGGGAAAATTACAGGTTTCTCACAGTTTTTCTTTCCCCCTTCGCCTCCAGCTAGAAGTGCATGAATTCCTCATTTTTCAGCAACTTACAAGCTATTCCTGTCACACGACAAGCAATGGAAAACAACAACCCAGAATTTTGCTGAGGACCATGCTACAGCCAGATGCTGTTTGTTTGGCTGCAGCTCTTCCTACTGAATGTTCTCACAGCAGGAGTAGCAGGGGTTTTTAAAAACACCAGTTAAATGCAGCTGCTTCAAAGACTACAGGCAGAACATTTGACTTTGGAGAATCATGCGGTCCACAGATATAGCAGGAGTCTAATACTCCATTTATACAGCTCAGTAGATGCAGATTGAAATGTACAGACATCTTATGTATGTAATCATTACACAACTGTCAGATGTATGTTATTTTATAAACACTACTATTCTATGTCTGTCTTCAGGGTCAGTTGGGCTAAGGACCTAACAAGGCCCATGAAGAACATTCATAAAGAGCTGCCAAAGGTCACACTGAAGCCCACTACCCCGTGCTACCTAGCTTAATGAATTTATTCTGGAGCTGAGGGCATTTTAGCACGCTGAACAGTTTGGTCCAGTAGTGGTGCACAGTCCCAATCTGTTGAACAAAAGAATGTTTTGCAAAACCTAACACAATGTCATTGCAACTGCAGCAGCAAGGTGGTTTTGGATTGCGAGAGATGCAGTTACCATAAAACACTGTACAGAATTATTTCTTATGCTACAAAACACCACATAACCTGAGGAAATATATATCAGTCTGCCTTAACCCATTCATACCAGCTTCTAACTACCGCAAACATGGTTTATAGGAGAGCTGTAATGTGACCAGACACAAGAAGTGCTAACAGGAACTCATGCAAAGTTGGACTAGGTGATCTCCAGAGGTCCCTTCCAACCCTCTATCATTCTGTGAAATTCATCCCATTTACTTTTAGTTACATTACAGTTACATCACCAGACTAGTATTTCTATGCTCCTGCTGCAACTGTGCCTTTCAAGCACCAGCCCACATGAACCCTTCCAAAACACGTTAATTCATTAATTACTCAGCAGGACAATCCTTACGGCTTAGATACGTCAGTTACGTGTCTGAAGTTGAGTGTAACCAATTTGGACTTCTAGCACATTTCAGAATATTAGGACCACAAGCTTTTTTATTCTTGTTAACATTAAAGGGGGCTTCCTCTAATATGATCCTAAAGGGATGCCAAACTGACTAGCTCTGATGTCCAGTTGAGGCAAAATACCAGCTGCATGTAGGATGCAATGTGTCTACAGCCTAGAACCATTGATTTCCCTTTACTTGCTAGAGGTGGAACAGACTGCTACCTCAAATTCACATATCTGACTGCTAGAGCAGATAAATCCCCTCTGACTAAGCCAACTTGTTATTACAGATGTAGGCAAGTGACACTGTAAGGCAATGAAAACAAAGAAACAATGACTACCTTCGCATCAGCAAGATTTTTACATAATTCACATCGTGACAAGACATCACACACCTCAACTGTAACAGATCATTAGCAAAGCATTAAGGGCCATCTTCTCCAAGAGAATTAAAATAAGAAAGCAGCAGAATTGCAGCAACTCCAGCCATAAATCATAACTGTCTCCTCACGTAAAACCAGTATGTGAAGGATTGTATGCCAAACACTGAGCCCTTGAAGTTTCTCTGACATCTACAAATTAAACATCTGTCACCGTACAATAACCCTGAGGATTGTGTTGTCCCCAAGGGAAAACAGTCCTTCAGAGTCAAGACTACCAGTTCCACACACTTGGCAGCATCGACGCAGCCCCTGGGGAGCTTAAGTTCCACTACAGCATATTATGAACCATATAGATACTAGAAAGAAATTGTTTCCTGTGAGGGTCGAACAGGTTGCCCAAAGAAGTTGTGGATGCCCCATCCCTGGAGATCATAGAATCAGAGGTTGGAAGAGATAAAGTCCAACCATCAGCCCTACTCTACAAGTTCTGCTCTACACCAGATCCCTCAACACCACATCTAATCGACTCTTAAACACAATCAGGGATGGCAACTCAACCACCTCCCTGGGCAGCTGATTGCACTGACTGACCACTCTGTGAAAAACCTTTTCCTAATGTCAAGCCTAACCCTACCCTGCTGCAGCTTGCAGCCATTCCCTCTTGTTCTACCACTAATTGCCTGTGAGAAGAGACCAGCACCAACCTCTCTAAAGGTTGATGTTCAAGGCCAGGCTGGATGGAGCTTTGAGCAACCTGGTCTGGTGGGAGGTTTCACTGTCCATGGCAGGGGGTTGGAACTCCATGATCTTTAAGGTTCCTTCCAACCCAAACCATTCTATGGTTCTATTATATAAGAACACGTTTCCTCAACAGAATGAAAGGGGCTCCAAAAAGTTAAAGGGTTGGAGCCAATCCCCAAAAGGAAGTATATCTTGTTAAACCTGTTGTGGCAGTACACTAAAATGAGAAGACTGAAATTAGCAGAAAGATATTGTTTTCACAGAAAGACCTCCTACTAATTCAAGCTTTGTAGTGGCGGCCACGAGGCTGCAGCATTCATTTATAACGCTTGTGAGGAGTCTCCCTCAACAGCCCTGATTAATCTGCCAGAAAACAAAAAACAAACCAAACCAAACCAAAAAACCAAAACAATAAAAGAAATCAACTGGGTCATTCCTTCTTCCATTCATGTGACTGTTTACTCTGTAGCCCTGGTCAAATACTCTAACAAGTCATAGCCCAAGCAGATATTCAGAGCCATTACACTATATGTGGTTATTAAATTTATTTCTTTTAAGGAAGCTACATTATAGGTTTTTCAAGACAGTTGCCTGTCAGACAGGACAGAGAGAGTCCCACCAACCCCTAACACATGGAACTTCTCTTTTGGGTTTTTTAAGTGCATGAGAACATACCTGAAAACATTCCTTTTGTTAATGGCATAATACAATGTTCCATTCCTACTTGTCGTTCTCATTGGCTGGAAGCCTCCAGAGGCCATGACCTGACATTTCAAGCTTTTCACCCACCATCAGGTGGTGAGAGCGACTGCACTGCATCACTTTATTTTGTATATTCTTTTACCATTATCATTTCCTCTTCCTTTACTGTGCTATTCAACTGTATTCAAGCACAAGTGTTTATTCTCTTTTCTTCCTCCCCTCCCTAACCTACTGAGGGGAAGGGGGCAGGTACGAGTGTGAGGGAATGCCTGCGTGGTCCTAGTTGCCAGATGGGGTTAAACAGTGACACTATGGTAGAAAGACAATTACAATGGCAAGTGTTTCAGACAATAGGTTATTCCAGCAAGACACTATGAGTCAATTAAACTACATTAGCCCACAGGCAACCAACACCCCCAGGTCATTTTCTGCCAGGCAGCTTTCCAGCCACCCTTCCCAGACTGTAGCATTATATACTACTGTATATAGTAGCTGTAGCATTGCATGGGGTTGTTGTGACCCAAGTGCAGGACCTGGCACTTGGCCTTGTTGAACCACCGGCATCAGCCCATTGACCCAGCCTGTCCAGATCCCCCTCTAGAGCCATCCTATCCTCAAGCAGATTAATACTCCCACCCAACTTAGTGTCATCTATAAATCTAACAAAAGCACTCTCAATCTCCTCATCCAGATGACTGATAAAGATATTAAACAGAACTGGCCCAAATACCAAGCCCTGGGGAACACCACTTGTAATCACCTGCCAACTGGATTTAATTCCATTCACCACCCCTCTCTGGGCTCAGCCCTCCAGCCAGGTTTTTATCCAGCTAATCATACACCCATCAAAGCCACAAGCAGCCAGTTTCTCCAGGAGAATCCCATGAGAAACAGTGTCAAAGGCATTAATAAAGTCTTGATAGAAAACGTCCATAGCCTTTCCCTCATCTACTAGGTCACCTTATTATAGAAGATCATGTTAGTCAAGCAAGATCTCCCCTTCATAAACCTGTGCTGACTAGGCCCGATCTCCTGGGTGTCCTGCACATGCCACATGATGGCTCTCAAGATGATCTGCTTCATAACCTTCTGCAGCACTGAGGTCAGATTGATAGGCCTGTAGTTCCCGGGATCCTCCTTCTGGACCTTCTTGTAGATGGGTGTCACATTCGCTAATTTCCAGTCAACTGGGACTTCCCCAGTTGCTGATAAATGATGGAAACTGGCTTGGTGAGCACTTTTCCAGCTCCCTCAGTACCTTTGGGTAGATGCCATAGGGGTCCACAGACTTGTGCATGTGTTAAGTGTAGCAGATTGTTAACCATTTCCCCTGGGGTTATGGAGGCTTCATTCCGCTCCCCATCCTTGTCTTTAAGCTCAGGGGGCTGGGTAACCAGAGAACAACTGGTCTTACCATTAAAGACTGAGGCAAAGAAGGCATTAAGTACCTCAGCCTTTTCCTCATCCTTTGACACTATCTGTATCCAATGAAGGACAGAGGTTCTTCTTAGCCCCCCTTGTTTCCAATGTATTTATAGACCCATATTTTTATGTGTGTGCTTTACAGCAGTAGCCAGATTAAGTTCTAGTTAGGCTTTGGGTCTTCCAATTTTCTCCCTGCATGATCTTACAACCTCCTTGTAGTCCTCTTGAATTGTTTGCCCCTTCTTTGAAAGGTCATAAACTCTCCTTTTTTCCTGAATTCCAGCCAAAGCTCTCTGTTCAGCCAGACTGGTCTTCTCCCCTACCAGCTCATCTTTCAACACATGGGGACAGCCTACTCCTAGTCCCTCAGGGCTGCCTCGCAGGGGACTCTGCCAGATAGGCTTCTAAACAGGCCAGAGTCCGCCCTCTTAAATCCAAGGTAGCAGTTCTGGTGGCCCCCTAACCTTACTTCTCCAAGAATCTAAAACTTTGACCATTTTGTGATCGCTATATCCGAGTTGGCCTCCAACCATCACATTACCCACCAATTCTCTGTTCACAAGCAACAGGTCCAGCAGGGCAGCCTTCCTAGTTGTCATACTCACTAGCTGTGTCAGGAAGTTATCTTCCAGACACTCCAGGAACATTCTAGACTGTTTGCTCTCTGGTGTATTGTATTTCCAACAGACATCTGGTAAGTTGAAGTCGCCCATGAGAACATGGGCTAGCAATTGTGAGACTTCTCCCAGCTGCTTATAGAATATTTTGTCTGCCTCTTCACCCTGGTTGACTGGTCTATAACAGACTCCCACAGTAATAACTGCCTTATTGTCTTCCCGAACTCTTACCCATAAACACACAACCCTTTTGTCACCATCATTAAGCTCTAGACAATCAAACCACTCCCTGACATACAGGGCTACCCCATCGCCTCTCCTTCCTTGCCTATCGCTTCTGAAGTTTTCTGAAAGTGCCATTGCAGCACTCCAGTTGTGCATGTCATTCACCCACATTTACATTATGGCAACCATATCATAGTTTTCCTGCTGCACAGTGGCTTCCAGCTCCTCCTGTTCATTGCCCAGACTGCATGCATTGGTATAGTGGCACTTCAATTGGGCATTGATCCTACCACCTTTTTGCAAGGAGAAGCCCTAATTCCTATGTGACCGTTTCTCAGGTGCTTCTGTGGTTTCTAGCACATCAAGCACTCTTGCATCTTTGCTGCCGCATGGATCTCCATCCCTTGCCTCCACTGAGATGGCAGACCAAAGGACCCTGCTAGCACCGGGTTCCTCAAACATTGCCACCCCCAGTCTAGCAAGCCTGGTTTTACCCTTTTCCCTTTCAGATTCAGACAGCAAGCCAACATGCAAGAACTTGAGAAAGCAAGCAGAAGACAGAAATAGCTATTTGGGGTTAGCCACCTAACAGCAGTAGGCTGTAAAAGCCTGTCTCAGGAAGTTCTGTAAGCTGCCTACTGACACTGAGTTTAACTACATTTATGCAATCTTCTCCACTCACGCTTGAAGGGAGAGACCTCCTCACAAAGACAGAGATTTAATAGAATACATGTAAAATTGTGAAGAGACTACTGCTGAAAAGTCAAGAAAAAAAAATTATTTCATAAATGAGCAGTCTGGCTCCATCTTGCCAGCAGAGACACTTCTCAAAACACGCCTGTGAGGTGCAGGAATCCCATAATGGATGAGGGACATGCCTCACAGAAGCCACTAGCAGCAGAGGTCCAACAGCACCACTGGGACCAGTACCTGGCATGCTTCCTGAAACACTCAAGTGTTCCCAACCTTCAGAAATCCATTGCACAGAAAACGCTCTCCTCTGGCATGTTGGCGATTGGGATATACAACTGCTCAGAAGAAACTGCTCAAGAAAACCAAAAACCAAACAAAAACAAAAAAAATTCTCCACAGTTTAGGTAACAATAAAAGAAAATATTCACAAATCAGAATATGATTATGAAAGTATTCCCAGTATTACATTTCAAGAACAGAGACTGAAAGAAGCTGCCAGAGAGGTGGTAGACACCCCATCCCTGGAAAGATCAGGTTGAACAGGGCTCTAAGCAACCTGATCTAGTTGAAGCTGTCACTGCCCATGGCAGGGGGGTGGCCTAGATGACCTTTAAAGGTCCCCTCCCCTCCCCAACCCAAACCCATGATTCTGATTCGAATCAACAGACTTAACCATTGGATCAGACAAAGAAAATGAAAACCCTGGAGGCCCAGACAAAATAGCATGCATAGGGGAATGTTAGTAAAACATTAACAGATGTTTGACTTTAGCTTTCTGGTTTGTTAGGGCACTAATTCTGCCTGACAGACACAGCCTATTCATCAGCAATTACTCATTTCCAAGGCTGACACTTAACTTTGCCACCTGTATTCATGCAACTGAGATGGGGACAGAAGTAAATAATTAAATGCAAACAATTTACAAACAACAAACCAACAATGATTCCGATACTTGCTCACTGGTTCACCCACAGATGTTCCTTGGGGACACTGGAATATGTTTTCTCTCCATATGCACCCTCTAGACTAATGCCCAGAGCAACCAGTAAGAGGATGCCCACAACTACAAGCCTTGTGAGATGCACTGATCTAGATGGCCGCGCAGGGCTGTATTTGATTTGCTGTTATCTAACTCTGCTTCTGAGATGTTGCAACTCCGGGGAGATCAGATCAAACAGCAGCCTTTGGGTTTTCCCCTGCTAAAACATCAAGCCCCACACCTTGTCCCTCCAACCACTGCTCCAAAGAGCTACGTGCCCTTACGCCCACTGCCCTACAATTCAAACTGTTTTACCTCAGCTTCTCTCTCTTTTTTTCCACCCACCCTCCCCCCCACCAAATGTATCAGAAGTGAAAGCCGTCTCATCTTCTCACAGCCTCTGTACACACACAAATTGTGTGAAGGAATGGGATGCCAAAACCTCTGAACATAACCACCCACTCAACAAGTCAGAACATGTAAGTATGCACAACGGGAGAATACTCTCCAGGAGATAAAGAGGCAGGGGCAAAGCACCATATTTCCAATAACTGAGGAGAGCATCTAACTTCCCATGGTTACAAAACAGGGCTCCAGAATCTGCTACAGGAGGAAGGACCTGCATTCACACCAAGATTTAGCTCTCTTGATCCCTCCTTTCCAACTTCTGAATTTGGGGATAGCGAGTAGCAATTTTCACTGTGAACAAAATCTGCTCCCTGAAAGCTCACGTTACTTGACACTGAAAACAATACAAACTTGGAAATCAAAGTATCACTTCCTTTTTAATGCTTAAAACAATTTGCACAGTAGCCTTGCCAGCATGGTCAAAAGCTCTGGTTTTATTCAATACATGGGCATTTTTTAAAGCCAGCTGCTTCCTTTTAAAAAGGTTCTTTTCCTCCTTAGACTACCACAACACATTAGAAGAGAAAAATGAGTTTTCACAGGTGATAACCTTCATGTCTTTCAAAAAGGTTCCTCTTGTTTGGGTCCAATTTACAAAGAGTTTTAGCCAGGTAGGTTTTGTCACGAAAGGATACAAAGGACCTTGCTGAATTACATGGATCTCCAAATAAATAGCTTTTTAAAAGGTAATAAAGTATTTTTATTTGAAATGAAAATAATAAATACTTCTATAATAATGCAACAAACCAGAAAAAGGATGTGTGCATTTTTCAAGGCACAGAAGTCTAGACAGAAGTTTTCCTCTACAGTGAGCGACGTCTTCATTTATTTTAATGACAAGAAGTCACTTCCTGCAGGAACAAGATGACAGGATGTGCAAAGATGAATAAGGACAAGCCTAAATGTCAAATAGCTCGATTAGTGCTTATCAAAACTCCTTATGTGGCTTTGGTCAAAAAGCCAACAGGAAGCAGAATGTAACAAGTAGATTTGCATAAGTGGTAAAGACTGATCAGGTGACAACTCTTCATCTGCCGACTTGTGACAAACAGAATTTGCTGAAAACAACAAAAATGCAACAGAAGGAATCAGCAGGGACCACTGAATTCACAGTTTCCACCAGTAATCTGTAAAAACAAACAGAATTTAAAACCAGTAAAAGCAGTAGTCACTTGGTCACACAGGTTCTTTCAGTAGATGGCAAAATTCTCTGGTGCAGTTATACAAAGACCCAAGTCTAGCAAAAAGAAAAGCGATGACGAGCTTGTCATGAGAGTTGCAACACTACTTTTCTTTTCAAGAAAACATCCAAATGAGGCCACATTAGAAGTCTAGCAATGCAGTAAATAACACCAAGAAAACTTACACTGTTTGTGAGTACCTACACTACTAAGAAACTCAAACCTCCAGATGCTCAACTGACAGATTAAACACCCACAATATACACACAAGCCAAATGAACTACTTGTAATTACATGTTAAAAGGTAATTGCAGAACTCATTACCATAAAGTTACATAAAATGAAGTTAAAGCCTGTAGTGACAGCCAGCCTAAGTCATCTAGCATCAACTAAAACCCATGTTACGAGATGTATTTCCAGCTAACACCTATTACTGAGGTTTCAGATTAACATTTACACTTCTTGACCTGTTGGGAGTTGTTAAAAATCACTCAGGTCAGAAAAAGGTTGATTTTTGTTAAAAACCCCAAGACCTCTGGATGCTATTCTCGCAACAGGAAGAGACAAATTACTGAAATTATTCAGCAAAGCACTGAAATCCTTTTGAAGTCTAAGTAGTACTTTGGTTTTTAAACTCACTCTTTAACATATCTTTCCCACAGAATCGGTATCAGATGCAGAGTTTGCCATCTCAGATGAAATTCTAGTTCTCTATGCATGATAGTTGGCACTATCATACTATTTAAACCTGTCTGTAAACAGCAGACTGAAACCTAGAAAGTGCTTCAGGTAGCTTGATTTAAAAAAAAAAAATAGTGCTTGGACACATTAATCTTCAATAAATGGAATTAATTTAGAAGAAAATATAATAAAAAAAATCTGACATGGTTTTGAATTTGCACTTCAAACACTGACGCCCAATTCCAGCATTATCATGCACAAACTTGAAATGAGGTGTTTATCATCTGTCTTAACTGGGAAGAGACAGAACCACCTACATATCTGGGTCAGTGGCAAGACCAATAAAAGATTCTTCAAGAGAAAGACTGGGTCAGAGGGAGATTTCGTTTCCAACAGTCACAATAAAAAAAAATAAAAAAAAAAAAAAGTGAAGAAACAACAGATAGTTCTCTACTCAGTATTTACACTAGAAAACAAGACATATAGCTGGTGAACCTATAGAACATACATAAATCCACTGATCAAAAATAAGCCCAAACAGCTGAAAATGAGAGTAAAGGGGAGAATTCACTCTCGCAAATAAGACTGAAGTCCACAACCTGTGAAAACAATGCTAATATAGTGACAAAGTAAAAGAGCAAAATTGTGTGGTCACTTTAAAAATCAGCTTTTTCATAGTTGGAGGACCAAGGGACTTGGGCTGAAGTGCTGGTTTAAGGAACACATCTTCTCTGTCAATCCCTCCTCCTACCTTTGTGTGCAAGCAGGGTTGCTCCCTCAGGTGTGCTGACGCAGGCTATTGGTAGGGCCATGAGCTGAATTGACCCAGGGTATTCCTAAATCATCTTTATGTCTTTACCTTGGATGCATTCAGATACCAAGCTCCTGCCACTGACCCCTGGACAAGTGGCATTAGAAAAAGATCCTGATGAGTAGTGCTGACAGAGGAGCTCTTTTACCAGCTAATGCTACTGAAGACCCAGCAGCCCGACAGCACATCTCCAAACAGAGAAGCTCTTCTAGGCAGAACATACTAGTGTTTGTGACCAGTCTCTAACTGGATTTGGGAAATACTGCCTCCCAGTGCTCCCTCCCCCGAGGGCTGGCTTGAGCATCTTCTTAATCCCTTCACCTGATTCCCATCCAGTCCTTACTGCACCACCACCGTGCTAGCACAGGAGTAGGTGGTGCTGCATGGAGAACCAATCAGGAAAGCAGTGAAGTAACCCAGAAACAATAAATGACATGAAAAACCAACAATAAAAAAAAAGGCAGACAGGATGATTATAGCTGGATCAGAGCTTTACCTCGTTCTGAGCACGACAAAGAAGTAAACGAGGACAAAACTGGTAGTGCAGGAGCAGCAAACACTTCAAGCCTGTACCTAGAATTGTTGATT
This sequence comes from Jacana jacana, assembly GCA_013400555.1. Classification (NCBI taxonomy): domain Eukaryota; kingdom Metazoa; phylum Chordata; class Aves; order Charadriiformes; family Jacanidae; genus Jacana; species Jacana jacana. The sequence continues at coordinate 6,761 of VZTM01041586.1, read as the reverse complement.
TTATGAAGAGAAACCACTGCATGTATTTTAGCATTAAACGAATTTTAGAGTCAACTGCACAAACACACACACATCATAGAAGATGTGTGCAGGGATGTTGAGGGCCATCAGACAACACTGGGTAACACCCCAGTTAAACATAAACTGACTGTCACCTTCCTCCCTTATCTTTCCCATGCCCACTTCTGCAGGATGCAACATCAATACTCAATGCATTTGATCTACTTCACAGTGGATCAACAGGATTGATCTACTCCTCTTTGGCCTCACCTAACCTTGATGTGAGACCAGATGTGAATGCACCCGTTTCCAGCAAACAGAGCAGGCCATGTAAGCAGTGGAATTCCTCTTCCTCTGCAGGCATAATGCCTTTACTTATAAGAGCTGACAAAAGCAAAACATTTTCTGTGGGTTTGGTTGGGGTTTTTTCCCCATCTCTCCTCAGATTTTGAAAAAAAATATACATTCTTTTAAAATAAATCACAACTGTCAGGATTGTAAGACTCCTTCCAGGCTGATTTCAGCTTCTGCAAGTGAGAAGCCTAACTCTTCCACCTTCTCTTAATAATCACACCTTAAGAGAAGGTCTGCTTCAGGCAGCCCATTAAGGTGCTTTCCCTTTCCTGTTAATGTGCTGTCCCGTACATCCAGCAGCACAAGACAGTGACAGGGGAATCCACGGCTGCTCCCTGACTTCAGGTTATTTCACTCCAATGACATCTCCCCCTGGTTATTTTTAACCATTGGAAAGCTGTAGCTATTCTTACAGGATAATTAATGGAACATTTCCTTTGCACTATAGGTATATTTTCCCCCTGTACTCAGCACTGGTGAGACCGCACCTTGAGTATTGTGTCCAGTTCTGGGCACCTCAGCACAAGAGAGATATCGAGGGGCTGGAGCGAGTACAGAGGAGGGCAACGAAGCTGGTGAGAGGCCTGGAGAACAAGGCTTATGAGGATCGATTGAGGGAGTTGGGATTGTTTAGTTTGAGGAAGAGGAGCCTGAGGGGAAACCTCATCACTCTCTACAACTGCTGGAAAGGGCATTGTAGAGAGGTTGGTGCTGGTCTCTTCTCACGGGCAATGAGCGACGGGACAAGAGGGAATGGCTGCAAGCTGCAGCAGGGTAGGGTTAGGCTGGACATCAGGAAAAAAATTTTCACAGGGAGTGATCAGTCAGTGGAATGGGCTGCCCAGGGAGGTGGTGGAGTCCCCATCCCTGACTGTGTTTAAGAGTAGATTAGATGTGGTGTTGAGGGATCTGGTGTAGGGGAGAACTTGTAGAGTAGGGCTGATGGTTGGACTTGATGATCCCAAGGGTCTCTTCCAACCTAAACAATTCTATGATTCTATGATATTTTGGTACCCAGCTTTTGTGCTTATGTGTTGGAGTTTTTTTTACTGGCTGCAGCATTTGACACCAGTTTAAATGATGAGGTACCCCAGGTGGGCTCAAGGACTCTGTGATGTGAGTAAATCAGCATTTTGCAGAAGTTTACTCTTGGAATTCTTTCATTTTTTTTGTCCGACACCTTTTGTTGGTAGCATCTTCTCTAGAATCAATATGGGCTTGGTTTTACTTCAGCAATGTTTTATATTCTGGAGTGTCACTCTGTCCACTGGGATAAGGCTACAGATTTAAATTACCATGCTTCTTACGAGACGTGGTTTTATACTGCCTCACGTGAGAGGTGTCTCAGGAAATCCTCTATAATCCTCATATTCACACCAACACCACAACAGGTCTGTTGTATGAAACAGCAACAGTTTTGGATGTGTTGTGCTGAAGGAACGCGTGAAGGATTTGCAGATTCAGATAAGACCTTGTCTTCACACCCAAGAAGTGTGCCACGTGTATATAGTAAACCAAAGGTCTTATTTTTGTTTGGACAAATGTTTATGAGTACATCTTCATTACAGTATAGACTTTAAGAGACAGCATGTCTTACCAGTATACACAGCTTATTGGGTGTTTTTTAAATGCCGTGGGAGATCAGCTGTTATTACCCAGATCACGTGCTCAGAATACTAAATATCCCAGAGCTGATCTGTCAAATTGTTTGACAAATCCTTCAGCTGAGATAAGAGTTATTCAAACTCTTCCTGGTCACCCTCAGTGCTCAAACTCAAAGGGAGGTGCGAGAGGGAGAAAAAAAAAAAAAAAAAGAAAAAAGATGTATGTCTGAGTTTTTCAAGTTCCACAGACGTACAGACACGTTTCTGCTGTTGTACTGTGCTTGAGAACACATCTGCACTTTAGAATGTGCCATCTATTTTTGAAGACTAGCAGCACAAGTCTACTGTAAGGAAAATAAAAACCAGTACTGAAACCTTTTTAAAAGTAGATGTTCAAAGTCAACGCCCTCTGAGAGGAAGACACACAAGTCAGACTGTCACTGCTATGCACCCCAGGCACCAGAGCAGTTTACACACAGTGACCACAGACATGGAACAGGGAACACAGTTTACTGAACTCCTGAAGCTCAAACCAAACCCACAGCCTTCTCCAGCACAACAACTCTCTTATCTAAATTAGTGAAGTTCCTCTATCTGTGGAAGGGGAGAAAGCATACAGGTTTCAAGCAGCAACACCAAGCTCCATGAGGACACCGAGTAGCATAAGAGAACAAGGGACAACACTTTTTCCTCGTTTAACATAGGGCCTGCCGTTGACAAACCACCCAACAGTCTTCAGCACACAGCTGTCACAACCCCTCTGCAGAGGAAGCTCAATCACATACCAATTTCATTTCAAATACTGAAGAATCCAGTGTTTCCTTTAGAAATCATATTCAGTGGGTTCCCTACAACACTTATACAAAAAAACCCAAAACAACCCCAAACCAACAACAGCAACAAAAAAAAAAAAACAGAACCAAAAAACCCCAACCCCAAACAAAAAGCCACAAACCACCACTACACACCACCCTGAGGAACTCTGAGAACAGGCTCTGAAAACCCACTGAATAGTAACTGGACCAAAAAATGATCTGGACTGCACTGCTTTCTCTCTCAGCCTGTCCAGGGAAAGAATGCAATCACCACCTTTGAAATCCAAACTTGGGGGTCTCCGCTCATTTCAAATGACTGTAAAAAGCTAAGAAATGTAACATCCAAGCATGTAGAGAAGTTCCCATTTACTAAAGCCAAAGCGGAAACAAAGCCAACAAAACCCAAAAAGCCTCAAAGCATGGTTCTAGCTTGAGTTTGACCCGAAGTGTTAGAGCTGGATTTCAGAAGGGAGCGAGAGCAGGGATGGGCGTACACCTCAAAGAGAANAGCCAAGGAGCCTGAGGTGGCACTGCTGCACAAGTCAGCAAGGGGAGGAAGGAGGGGAAGAAAATAAGGGGGGGAAGAAAAAAAAAAAGAGAAGGGAATATTATTTCCCGCCAGCGGTTGCAAAACGGGGCAGCACCTCCTCGCAAACCCAGCGGTTGGTTGGCCCCGGGGCAAACGTTTGCCCAGGGAGGTGGTGGAGTCAACCGTCCCTGACTGTGTTTGAGTAGATTGGATGTGGTGTTGANTACCATGCTTCTTACGAGACGTGGTTTTATACTGCCTCACGTGAGAGGTGTCTCAGGAAATCCTCTATAATCCTCATATTCACACCAACACCACAACAGGTCTGTTGTATGAAACAGCAACAGTTTTGGATGTGTTGTGCTGAAGGAACGCGTGAAGGATTTGCAGATTCAGATAAGACCTTGTCTTCACACCCAAGAAGTGTGCCACGTGTATATAGTAAACCAAAGGTCTTATTTTTGTTTGGACAAATGTTTATGAGTACATCTTCATTACAGTATAGACTTTAAGAGACAGCATGTCTTACCAGTATACACAGCTTATTGGGTGTTTTTTAAATGCCGTGGGAGATCAGCTGTTATTACCCAGATCACGTGCTCAGAATACTAAATATCCCAGAGCTGATCTGTCAAATTGTTTGACAAATCCTTCAGCTGAGATAAGAGTTATTCAAACTCTTCCTGGTCACCCTCAGTGCTCAAACTCAAAGGGAGGTGCGAGAGGGAGAAAAAAAAAAAAAAAAGAAAAAAGATGTATGTCTGAGTTTTTCAAGTTCCACAGACGTACAGACACGTTTCTGCTGTTGTACTGTGCTTGAGAACACATCTGCACTTTAGAATGTGCCATCTATTTTTGAAGACTAGCAGCACAAGTCTACTGTAAGGAAAATAAAAACCAGTACTGAAACCTTTTTAAAAGTAGATGTTCAAAGTCAACGCCCTCTGAGAGGAAGACACACAAGTCAGACTGTCACTGCTATGCACCCCAGGCACCAGAGCAGTTTACACACAGTGACCACAGACATGGAACAGGGAACACAGTTTACTGAACTCCTGAAGCTCAAACCAAACCCACAGCCTTCTCCAGCACAACAACTCTCTTATCTAAATTAGTGAAGTTCCTCTATCTGTGGAAGGGGAGAAAGCATACAGGTTTCAAGCAGCAACACCAAGCTCCATGAGGACACCGAGTAGCATAAGAGAACAAGGGACAACACTTTTTCCTCGTTTAACATAGGGCCTGCCGTTGACAAACCACCCAACAGTCTTCAGCACACAGCTGTCACAACCCCTCTGCAGAGGAAGCTCAATCACATACCAATTTCATTTCAAATACTGAAGAATCCAGTGTTTCCTTTAGAAATCATATTCAGTGGGTTCCCTACAACACTTATACAAAAAAACCCAAAACAACCCCAAACCAACAACAGCAACAAAAAAAAAAAAAAACAGAACCAAAAAACCCCAACCCCAAACAAAAAGCCACAAACCACCACTACACACCACCCTGAGGAACTCTGAGAACAGGCTCTGAAAACCCACTGAATAGTAACTGGACCAAAAAATGATCTGGACTGCACTGCTTTCTCTCTCAGCCTGTCCAGGGAAAGAATGCAATCACCACCTTTGAAATCCAAACTTGGGGGTCTCCGCTCATTTCAAATGACTGTAAAAAGCTAAGAAATGAAACATCCAAGCATGTAGAGAAGTTCCCATTTACTAAAGCCAAAGCGGAAACAAAGCCAACAAAACCCAAAAAGCCTCAAAGCATGGTTCTAGCTTGAGTTTGACCCGAAGTGTTAGAGCTGGATTTCAGAAGGGAGCGAGAGCAGGGATGGGCGTACACCTCAAAGAGAAGCAAATTCACTTTGCCCACAAGAAGTGTGTCACAGCTGTTGGATAATCTATTGTCCCAAAACCATCAAGAGCTGGGAACTCTGATACCGTAACGCTACGGTCCTAAATCCCAAATTCTCAATCCCTTCTCCCTGTTCCCTGGTCTCCCTATATCTTACAGCAGGAAGGACAGCTGGCAGGATGGATTAGGAAGACCACAGCGCTGCTAATCTCTGCACCATCAACTTGGGTGGAAATGGTGCTATGAAGTTACCTTCTTTACCCAGGGAGCACATAATCCACAACAATGAGATCATGGGGGTTTCCCCCCCCCCCTATCTCTCATGCCCAAGTTATTCCTAAAGCCGAGCTTCACCTGGCAATGGCTTTTGGCTCCCACACCATCCCACCCACTCCCTCCCCCTGCCACCCTGGCACCCACAGCCAAGGAGCCTGAGGTGGCACTGCCGCACAAGTCAGCAAGGGGAGGAAGGAGGGGAAGAAAATAAGGGGGGAAAGAAAAAAAAAAGAGAAGGGAATATAATTTTCACCAGGCGGTGG
>VZTM01041585.1:10070-29589 GCA_013400555.1 Jacana jacana | reverse complement strand
TACCTTAAAGACACCATATCCAAACAGTTTAAAAACACCAGGAAAGTAAGTTGAAATGTAATACTTAATTCTGTAGTTGAATCATTATTTACTTCATTCTGGCTAACCCAATAATTTCTGAGACATTTTCCAACCCTAAAGGAACACACAGTTTCTTTCTAACTCAGAGATAAGGGAAGGAGTCTTAAATCTGAATTCTTCATGAGTCACCTGATTTCACCAAATAAAGTCCCATATGAGTGCCAAATAATGTGAAATACTTCTGCCTACTGCAGATTTTGCTAAAAAGGCTCTCCTATATTTAATAATTTTTCTTTTTCCAGAAGAATATGGCAATCATTGATTACTCAACTTTCAGGTTAATAATCAGTAAATAACTTTGTATTGTGCTTCTACTCCCTGATTTTCCCTGGTTGAGCGATCTTTCCCAAAGTACTATTTTTGTGGACCCAGAATCTTTTTCACTGCCAAAAGATAACCTCAAGAGAAGGTATGCAGAGGGGAAGAGTATGACTGGAGAGGCTGACAAAGAGATCCTTACTGTCATAAGGCTAGTTTCTGGCAGGCATATATGTACCAGGACAGATGTGTAAGGGATGTAGGCTAACAGGGACAGTGAGCTTTTCCCTCATTCACTTCTGACTCCTGCTTCTTTACAGTGATGTATATTCTCTCCTATCCCAGACACCGTGTGACAAACACATGTCCTCAAAGAGATCAGTAGAACTGAGCATACATGAAAATTTACACTATGGTGGATAAAAGCAATAATAAGCAAAGCACACAAAAAATTTAACAAATACATCTGCGTATCCTAGCAGAGGAGGCTGTAATCAAAATATATACCCTTCAGTGCAACTATAGCAAGTAATTAAAGTTATGAATATTTAAGTTATTAAAAATATTATTGTGTAAGATAATTACATAAAATCTAAGATATGCAGGACTTTAGAAGTTTTGTGCTTTTTCTTTTGTTTCTGAACTTCTTCACTCCAATTTTCTCTACATGAGCTAGTTACCTGTTCTTACTAATTCCTTAATAAGTTCCTCCTTCATTTTGATACTAAGTGCAAGCTCTCTCAGTTTTTGCTCGGCCTCAATGAGTCTCAACTCTGAATTCTTTAGCTTCTGCATGTTAAAAACATGACTTTTCTGGAGGCTGTCAATCTCTTCACCTTGAAAGAAAAAAAAGCAATATGGAGATAAAAATTCTGTAATACACTCTGTATCCAAAAGACAGTGCTCTGGAACATTGTATGTGTAGAATTCTTCCATATGAGAATAGTGCAAAAAGTCTTTTCCCTGCTCTGTAAACAGGAAAAGAGCGGACAGTATGCACCAGTATTTCAAAGCCCTGAAGTGGGAGAAAAAAATATTCCTGAAACCATTTCAGTGTATCTCTGATAACATAATAGCATCTATTTTCTTTCACTGAAGCAGTACTAAAGATTTTTACCTAAACAGCTTTTTGATGTGTGAAATGCTTTCTGGCTAGTAAGTGTTAGTTAAACATTAAGGTCACTGACATCAGTTTCAGAAAGAGGAAGAAGAAGAGAATCTCAAAAACCTATGTTGCACTAATAACAAAAAAATGTTTATCAAATACACATCATTTCTGGAAAAATTAATTACATGTGCTAAAGACTTCCTTGTATATTCTGACCCTGTTATAACATTTGCTCTCATTACTTCCATTTTACCTGTGGTTATGTCACTCTGTAGTGCAGATTTGTTTGATAAACTAGGCTTGTCTTCTTGGCACTTCATGACACTTAGATCAGGAAGAAAGCATTGAGAAGCCTGCTTTCGTGTCCATGTTCGGTTTATGGGATGTCTAAGGAAGAAGGAAGAACGAAAAACATGTTACATTCTGAAAATAGGGGGATTTTTTTTCTTTATGCTTCATGCAAAGTACATGATCTTAACAGAGAAAAATCCCAAACTCATATAAGCATTTGTACCTTCTTTCCCATGTACTCTCCACCTGCCTACCCCTCTGACCCTACGGTAGATTCTGGTCCTAACACAGCCAGAACAAGGATTCTAAAGAACCCTTGAACTAAAACAAGGATTATGCAATATTAAATTAAAGAAAATAAAAAAAAAAAACAAAAAGTTGATTAAACTTATTTTGTAATATGCCCGGTTGGTCCCAAGTTTTACCATAAATAACACTGCCCTGGGTTGAGGGACACAGGACTTATTTTTCTTCTAATGCTGGGAAAATTGCACTTTTAGAAGACTCTGCTGTCTGAATTCATGAAAATATTTACTCGATGGCCAGCCAGGCTCTGTGAGATTTAAGGTCTCAGTGTTTTCGAGCCTTGCCAGGTGCAGGGACAGGGAGGAGCAAGGCCTGGGCATTTAACCCAAGCTGGCCGACAGGGTTATTTCATCCCATGAATGTCACATTCAATATAAATTAGAAAAGTTTACTGGGCAGCTGGCTCTCCCTTGATGGCAGTGGTCCAGACAACTCCTTGTGCCAGTGCCGGACCCCCGAGGCCTTCCTTTCCCCCCGAAATCCCAGCATTCTCAGTGTCCGGCAGTGGCTGTCCCCTGCTGGGAGTGCACAGCTTCCTGCTGATAGAACGGGCTGAGTGCAATTCTTGTGTATCTTACATCCCTGTTGGGATTGGTACTGGTTCTTTAGTGGTCTTGTTAATTATTTAGTCTTGTTCTATTGAATCTGTTTACATCTCAACCCTTATGTTTCTTTGTGTTCCCTGATTCCCCTTTCCTGGGTGGGGAGGGGTCATCAGGTGATACAATAATTGAACAACCATAAATTGTTATGGGTTTTCTAAAACCATAGCAGACATCACAAATAGTCTCAAATTATGGCAGTAATACTACCTTTGCTATGTATTTGTCTATATCAAAAATTAAAGAACAACAAACAATTACTTCAATGAGGTTTTCTTTTTGCTGCCTGTATTTCTGTCCTCTTCATCACTCTGATCAGAGAGGTGGCAGTGAAGGACTTTATCCCGATCTTCTATGTTTCTCAGAATCATCTGGCTGCGAGCACGGAATTCTGCCATTACCCGGGCCAGAGAGAAGGCAGAGGAGCTGTTATACATCTGTCAAAAAAGCACAGAAAAAAGTGATGGGTAAAACCACTTGCAACGGTTTAGCAATTCTTTACTGATATTTAAAAAATACTTTAATTTAAAAGTCTCCTGAGCTTGTAAGTGAAGTTACAGAAGTTTACTATAATAACTCTGAATACCTTTGCAGCAAAAGGTTTTAAAGGTTTTTGCAAGAGCTTAGAGCACTTGATCCAAATGTGAAAGAAGGTGCTGTTACAACTCATTATCCAACTTATTCAATATATCAATAATAATAACAACAACAACAATAATAATAATAATTTATTTTTTTATAATTTGAAGCCCAAATAAACACCACAAAAGACTACAGCTTTAGCACCTGTAAGTTATAATTTTAAGTGTGAACATTTTGGACAACTGTGGCATAGCATATGTTGCAAGACATTAAAAGTCTGACTGAAGTCAGAGTCTTCAGTGGGAAGCTAAACAGCATCTCAGAAAGCAACTATAATTTTCATGTCAAGTCTAATAATGAACTATAACCGTTATAAAGTAAAGGAAAGAAAATGTAACATTTGGGTAGGCCTTACCTTTTGGGTCTCTGGCCTTGAGGGAGGGTGAAGGGAGTGTAGCAGACTTTTTGTGAGTGGGACACTGTATGGCCTCCTTGCAGATGCCACAACAGCTGGCCCACCTCCACAAGCACTTGAGAAGTCTGAATTTTTCACATCTGTAAACTTCTCTATTTTTTCTTTTAGTTGATCAATAAGCATTTGCTGTTCCACCATTTTCTCATTCTCACGTGGAAAAAAACAAAGCAAAACTTTTGGTAATCATGAACTCTGCATCACATTCAACGTTTCTAATTCCTTGAGAAGGTCACAAATCGTGTAAATCACTCGCTGACCCTAAATTCTTTTGCAGTGCACCGGCAAATTCTGCAGCATACTGAAAATTCCATGACATATCATCAATCTAACGCACACCCCCCACCTCCAGTAAATTTTAGACATTTTTGTCCAGAAATATTTATCCAAGGTAAGTTACATTAGCTTATCTAGGCATCTATTGTGAAGCAGATGACATAATTATGAACCTGTGCTTCCTTTATATGTGTTTATGGAGAAATAAAAAAGGAAATTAAATAAAAATGTTCAAATTTAACTCATGTTCTGAATCTAATTGAGTCTAAGTAACTAAACACGTTTACAGGCTTCCTCTTCCTCTTTGAGCAGTTCCACCTGAGAGATTATTTGTATTAATAAACATAATACAGAATCCCTTATATGGGCTACTTCTTTTTCTTCTACTTCGCCGTAACTGTGTTGGTAATGCTAGTTTGGAGAATTTACTTAATCTGTGTCTCTGACAGCAGTCTCTGTACATTGTTCAAAACTGCTTACTTTACCTAACCTGATTCATCCATAAGGCCAAGATTATATACATTTTCAATTCCCTCTATTCTTTTCAAATCTTTTCAAAGTACCTTAAAAATCTGACCTAGTAACAACAGAATAGCTAGTTACAGTCAACCAAAAGTACTCAGTGAAAGACACTTTGCATTCTCATACTTCAAATAAAACTCTTTTATTAATTCTTTATATCCTGGTTTCTAAGGCTGCAAGGTCCTTCCAAACACACATAGACAATGCCTTGGAAATCAAAATTTTGTTGGAATACAATACATGATGTTCCTGTGTCAAAGGAAATAGAATATATGTATATGAATACCATATTTATTGTAATTTTGGAAGCTGTAAAGGCCAACCGATCTACCTTGGCTGTTATTTAACCCTTTTAAGACTTTTTGTCCCTGATACCCGTGTTCATACAGCCCCACAGTGCGACACCTGTTACATAGACATGTAAGTGCATCAACATTTAATCTAGTACTTCCTACTTTTAGAGCTCTTATTCTATCGTGTATCACTCAATTAGATATTCCTGTAAATGTAACTTAAAATATTTAACAGAAGTGTTAGTTTGTCATTATTCTATTTGATAACATTTTTAAATAAAAGCAGCAGTTTAGTAGATTAAGTACCAAAATGGTACTTAACCCACTAAAGCTGAGAGCTCTCAAGTTTCTCTCCTGTCTCTGCTGCTGAAATAATCATGATTTTTTAGCAGCCACACTGTGACTGCTTCTGTTTATTACCTCCACATTGTGTCCCCCAGAACGTACATAAGCATTATCCCAGTGTAATAAGTTGACACTGTGCTGTACAGGTTAAAAAAATAAAAACATAAAAGATCAACCTAGCCAGAGATGACAGAAAAGAAAGAAAGAGACAGAAGAAAGAAAAGTTGATGACTAATATACTTACCTTTCATCCATTGACTCTCCCCAAGCCATTAGGAAAGAAGAGAAAAAAGGAGAAAAAGTAGAATAAGGAGAAGAGTACTAGCTAGTCACGATTATGCTTTTCGCTTTTAAAAAGTCAGAATGTAATTTATCTATCATCCACATGACAGGCAACACCAGCAGAATATTAACTATTCTATTTGTGGTCTTCTGGATCTTGAAATATTGTACACTTACTCCCCATCATAATTTCATTAGCAAGCACAAGATCTAGAGAAGGAAGGAGGCAAGCAGAGTTTCCTCAGCTTTCTCTAATAGTAAATGCTCAGAAAATCAGTAAGAAATTCTGCCCTACAAAGTCAAAGGGAACAATACTCTAATTCTTAATAATGCTATAACAAAATACATTTCTATACAAACTTTCAATTAAAGAATTCTATAGGATCTTTATAGTCTTTGTTAGATTCTACAGAATCTTTACAGGCCTTTAAAATCCTAATTCATTAATTGTCCTGAAACTACTTGGCAATAACACACATTTGGGGAGATGAGTGTGTGTTATGCTTGAGGAAGCATGGAAGGGGTGAGTGATTCACCTTACATTACTCAGGAAGGCTGTGGCACAGCTGGGTGATTTTTTTACACAACTTCAGGAATCTATTACTGTATTTCATCTGCTAGATGAACTCAACTCATTAAGTGATACAGCTCTAATTCAAGCAAAATTCCCGTAAGATTGGCAAGTAATTATGTCCAAAAAATCCTGACAGACCTGTCTTGAAATAATGAATGCATTTATACAGTGGAAGGATGGTTCAATACAGATGTATGTGATGTGTACCAGAGATAAAAATACCTGAAATCTATGTGTTTCTTGAGCCTCCTTTAAAGATTCCAGTTGTTCTTTGCTTTCCTGTAGTAACATCTTTATCTGATTCTGCAGTGTCTGCAGTTCATGATCCTTCTGGCTAAGTACTTCTTCATCCATAACTAGAGCCTGCTACAGAATAAAAGAAAAGTTCAGCTGGGAAAAAGGAGACATTATTACTCTTACAGTTGGAAAATGGAAAAAAACCAACAACAACAAAAACTCAAACCCTCGTTTGTTCTTAGAATATGTGATCAGAACCTTGAAGTTTTGAGGGATGTATGGCAAATTGTGTAAATGGTTATCTATTCTACCACTTATTTCTTGACTTCTGTTTCATTTACTCATTTTCTTATTACAAGTTTGTTTCTTCCAAGGTAATAATGTACCCACAACCAATGTTACTTTATTGAAGTAGATATCTAAATCCAATTATTCTCTTTAGGGTGCTGTAAGTTGTAACCACAAGATCTCAGCATCAACCATAAGATTAATATACTTCTCAAATGGAAAAATAAGGACAGCTGTCCTCATTCTGCAACATGGATAACAGCCTAAAGATTAAAGAAACTACAAGAATGCTTTTTCAGATGTTCTTGCAGATAAATAATCCAATGCCAATTTAAGAAGACTTTGAAATGTTTTTACTCTTCCAGAAAGCCTGTAGAAGCCAAATACAAAGTATGGATACTTCTGTACAACTAGATTACTTATCTTTCTTCCAAGAAAAGACAATCCTTAATAACATTTAAGAATGAAATCAAGAACCTGATGTCTCTTTAGAGAACAGAACTTTTTTCAAAGTCTATGTATCAATGAAAATGTGTAGTTGAGAAGTGTATCCTGTCCCCTACTGCTGCTGCATTATGCAGAGTTAAGCCAGCTACAGAAAAAAAAAAAGAAGATTGAACAGATGTTGGTGGATGAGAAACTCAACATGAGCTGGCAATGTGCACTGGCAGCCCAGAAAGCCAACTGCATCCTGGGCTACATCAAAAGAAGTGTGGCCAGCAGGTTGAGGTAGGAGATTCTGCCTCTACTCAGTTCTGGTGAGATCCCATCTGGAGGACTGTGTCATTTTGGAATCCTCAACATGGGCCTGTTGGAATGGGTCCAGTGGAGGGCCACAAAAGTGATGGGGGGCTGGAGCACCTCTCCTATGAAGGCAGGCTTAGAGAGCTGGGGTTGTTCAGCCTGCAGAAGATAAGGCTCTTGGGAGACCTTACAGCAGCTTTCCAGTACCTAAAGGGGGCATATAGGAGAGATGGGGAGGGACTCTTTATCAGTGAGTGTAGTGACAGGGCAAGGTGTAATAATATTTTTAAACTGAAAGAGAGGAGACTTAGATACTAGAAAGAAATTCTTTACTGTGAGGGTGGTGAGACACTGGAACAAGTTGTCCAGAGAAGTTGTGGAAGCCTCATCCTTGGAAATGTTCAAGGCCAGGCTGGATGGGGCTTTGAGCAACCTGCCTGGTCTAGTTGTATGTGTCCCTGCCCATGGCAGGGGGGTTGGAACTCCATGATCTTTAAGGTCCCTTCCAACTCAAACCATTCTACGATTCTATGTTATGGTGACAGAATGGGGCAAGATGATGTGATACATATGTACACACAAGAATAGCTCCACTATTAGTTATTAAATCTCTCCACGTGGAAGCTCTGTTCTAAAGTCTGTACTGTCTTATTTTAGCCTCCCCATAACCATCTCCTCCTGGATCCCCTCCCCACTTGCTTGGGGAAATTTAAGTTCAAACTCAGATCTTATACTGTTTTGAACCTGGGAAACAGCTTTAAAATAAGCTACAGAAGAAAATCAAGAAGTAAGGAAAAAGCTGTGATTTTGATTGAGAACAAAGAAAATACAGAATTTGTATATGTAATTGCCTTATAGCAATCTACATATTTATCACAGTCCGGTGTGCAAACTGAGAATAGGTCGATATTATAGAAGTCTTGTAGCATTGTCTCCTTCTACTACAACACAGACTCACAATAATTTTTCTGAACTGTTCATCTTATGTCAGAAACTTCACTCAGTTTCAAACTAGTGTACAGGTATTTAAGTTACAAAACTAATTTTCATTTAAGGGTCTCTTTATTGTACACCTATCTGCATTATTTTGTATATTTTGTTACTCATAGTCAACATTTTAACTCAGAACATCCAAAATATGCACTTCCTAAATGTATATGGGGATGTTCCAAAAAATAATTATTTATTTGATCACGTTTCAGTTCTGAGGAGACGTTATCATGCCTGAGAAGACTGAGAGCTCTTCTCCCCATAGGTGATTGTCTAGCACTTCTATCTGCTGTCTGAGAAAGACCTAATCAGAGCTACCAGCATGACAGCATCCACATGGGGTATCTGCATGCCAAGAATCCCATATTTTGTTTTGAAATTCATATCGCAGCTATAAAACTGTACAGAAGGATAAAGCCACCAAAAAGCATACAGTTGATATATAACAAAAAAGCAAGCATTAGAAAAGTGATGATACAGAGAAATCTGAAAATAATTTAGAAACTCAGCTAAAGGCATGATAATAAAGAGGAAATGCAGGAATTCTTGGTGAGAATACTGCTGAAGTAATACAGGTTAGGAAATTATTTATTGATAGTAGATGGGATACTTGCAACCTCATGTCATCAGATATGCTAGTATACTATATACATGGTATTAGATAATATTAGATGTAACGTGCAAAACTTAGTCCATGGGTTACCTGTAGGTACAGTAATATCTGTGAAAACATCTGCGAAAATATCTGCATTGTGTTATATCTATAATGTTTTTGACAGGATAATTTATTTGCAGGATTCACAACAATTTCTGAGTTTACAGGACAACTGAAAGTAGTTCTTGTGGGTTAACCCCAGTGGACAGCTAGGCACACATAGCTGCTCACTTGCTTTCCCTCACTCCAGCCCCAGGGGAACGGGGGAAGGGCAAAAGAAGAGTAAAAGCAACACAACTTGTGGGTTGAGAGAGAAATAATTCAGTATATGAAGGTGAAGTGGAAGACAGAAAAGAAAGTAAGACAAGGAATGCAAATGCAATTAATGCAAACCCAGTCACTCACCACCTTCCATGGGTAGACCGATGCCCAGCCAGCTCCTGAGCAAAAGGCAGCTAATGTACCTAAGCTCTCCTCTGCTCCTTTTTTATTGCTGAGCATGTCACATGGCATGAACTATCTTTTTGGTTGGTTGGTTTGGGTCATCTGCCTGGTTATGCCCCTGCATGCACCCCCTAATCTATTCCCTGGGGTGGCAGAGGGAGAAACAGAGACAGCCTTGACGCTGTGCAGACACTGTTCAGCAAGACCTAAAACAATGGTGTGTTATCAGCATTGTACTGGTCACAAATTTAAAACTCAGCACCTCATGAGCTGCTATGAAGAAAATTAACTCCACCCCAGCCAGACTCATAAACTCCACTCCATATCCTATACTGCTTATGTCGTGCTCAAGTCCCGTGCTTTCCAATACAACCTCATTAACCATCCCCCCTTTCTCGTCCTTTGATTTATACACACAGATCATTCCCTGAGTCTATGGGCCATTCCTGTAAGTATTCCTAAGATGTCCACTGAGTTCACTTAGTTGATGATTTGGATTCTGTCTGTTAATGTGATTGCTCAGGATAGGAGAGACCTGTTGTGTTGAGTTATTGGACATCAAAACCAGCTCAGGGTGGGTCACTGCTGCACTTGCCTGACTTTTTGCAAGGCTTGTTCTCTGTTGGTTTAGGTGATTACTGCAGTAGTACTCCTAAAACATACAATTCAAATCATGGGTTATTTCCCCCCAGTGTTAAATCCCTTGAGGTACACATCACATTTCACCATCCTCTTGCCCATGGTCTCTTCTAGGATTCCAGGGTTGACAAATCAGGTCCTGGATGGAAATGAGAAACTCAGGACAACATTGATGCCAGTGCACCATCATGGTAACAGTTGGCACTTGGTGTTCTTCAACACACAGCAGCCCCACAATGGAAGCTTCTTTCAAGAGCCCAGGCAAGACAGATGGCTGTTTAAGCTTCTTTGAACCCACAGTGGCTACATCAAAAGCCTAGTGGTACTTTCTCGGATCCCTGAAGTTCTTAGATCCCCAAAGATCTCTTTTGATAGAGTCAATGGCAAGGATACAAGGGGCCTCTGGACTGGTGACAAAGGATCCTTCTGCCACTTACTTCTTGTTAGGCTCATCTCTGCTTCTAACACAGACAACAGCTGGGATCCCCTTTTACTCCAGAAATCCTGATGTGTTCTGCTCTCTTGTACCCTGCATCAGGGTGCACTGTGTACCAGTATCCACTGAAACCAAAGAAAATCCAATTGTCCTTTTCCTCCACCAGCTCTGAGGGAGGGACCCCTATTCCCAATGAGAGGATTCTTTGCCTGACTCCTGTAATTGCAAACTGGAAGTGTTTACACTATGAAAGGAGGCCATGTTGCTCTCTGTAGCCCAGGCTATGCTACAAGGACTATTTGCAGGTGTGATCCTGCTACAGACCAGTACAGTACTTCCATGGTAGAAGGTTCAAACACACATGGACATAAGTCCCTTGGATCAGTATCAGACAGAGGAGAGGGCTCCTCCACCCATCTACTGTGTCTCGAGAATTGCTCAACAGCAACTAGAGCAGTAAGGTTCCTGGAAGGACCCTTTCTAACCACTGCTTTTTCCTACAATTAACAAACAAAGACTTCCAGGACCAATGTAAGTGCAATATCTCCTCCACAGACACACAGATAAACTGACACTTGGCATATGCCCACAGTTCCCTTTTGTTTGAGCAGAGAAAGGCTGGCACATGGTAGCCGAGATGCTGGTTGGCAGGAGCAAGGAGGGAGAGAGATTATCCACATTGTCTTCAAATTGCCAAACCTTGTGGGACTGCCTTTCCCCAGCTGAGATGAAGGCCCATAGCAGGGAGTGGGAATGGAGATTCTCTTTGAATTGCTGCAGCTGGCAGACCAATCTATACAAAGTTGGTGCCTCCACGTCAGCCCCATCCGTCACTGCTAGGCTGCCAGCCCACGATGTCAGTGTGCTCTGTACAAACTTCTGCCACACAGACCACGTGCACTGTACATCATTTAGATCTCTAGGGACCTGATTGTTGTCACTGTATACCACCTCCACCACCGCTAATTCCCCAGACACTGGATACCTTCTTCTGTGGTAGTCCACTTGCCTCACTGGGTTGCAAAATCTTACTTATGAGGGTACCTTGTCTTCATGCTCAATAAGAGGAACCTCTGGAGGCTGGAGATTGTTGCCATTCTTCTAAGCCCTCTGTCAATCCCACAGTCCCTAACAATGGATCCCACCTGCTGTGCTTCCTTGCCCTCTAGTTCCAGACCATTAGGCCCCCTGTCCCAGCACCGGAGTAAGCAGGTAGCAATTAGCTCATCTTGCTGACAGACAAAATATTTCCGCCTATCTTGCAGCACGGTTATGTACAGGGACCAGGCAATTTCTGCCTCTTATGATTTCTGCTTCTCCTGCTGCAGAACAGCCTGCCTCCTCTGATTCTTCCTCTGTCCCTCTCCCAGGAGGAGCTGCAGAAGCAGCTAACTGAGCTGACCACTGCTTCCACTGTTTCTTCTTGACTACAGGAACAAACTATAACAGTTGAGCGTTCGGTCTCTGGTTCAGTGTCTGTGTGGCCTCAGAACAGGAGACCTTCTCACAGTCTGCTTATGGGCTTTTAGATTAGGAGACCCTCTTGCATCTCTGAGGGCACTGGACAGTGTCTTCGTAGGCATGAGCCAGGTCCCAACACAGCTTTAGAGTTTCATTTCCCCTCCTTCAAATGGTGTATTTGTTTGATGGGTTTACATGCCTGTTCAGGCACGAAATCCCAAGTTATTAGAGACACTGACAGTCCTATGCATCTGCCCAGCTCCTCCCGTACAACTTGCCACCCCAGGAATCAGTTGCCTTAGAAAATGTTTCTGTGTGGCATCCCCAATTAGTTCCTTAACCTTATGAACAACACTCAAAATCAGGATCACAGGACACACCAGTGTGAACAGTTTGATCACACAAAGATATTAAAGGAACTAGGAAGCCATTACATCAAACCAATAAAAACCTGGAGGAGAGGAAGGGACACATGCTATTCCTCTCTCCACAAAATGTCTCTCAGAGGACAAAAGGGGAAAGGTATAGTTGCTGGTTTTGTCCATGAGACAGTTCTTGGAGTACTGGGACACCAGCAACCTAAGACCCACATAACAGTTTAGGCTGAAGGACAGTGGATTTATCGTAGCTCTCCCAAGTAAAGGAAAACAAAGTGATAAACAACATGCTAAGAAGCAAAATCTGAAAACAGTCATTAACAATTCTTGGAATCTGTTGTACAGCTAGAAAGGAATCAAGTATCAAGGCTGCAAAAAGGACTGTTGTGGCTTAACCCCTGTAAGCAGGGGGATGGCTGAGCACACACAGCCACTCACCAGTGGGTCAGGGGAAGAGCAAAGAAATTGTTCAGTAAGTAAAGGTGAAGTGGAAAAAGACAGAAAGAAAACTAAACGAAACAAGTGATGCAAAGGCAATCACTCACCACCTCCAAAGACTCATTGATGCCTGGCCAGTTCCCAGGCAAAATATGGCTAAGCTCCCTAAATCTTCCCCTCTTCCTTATAATTTTCAAGCATGTTATATGGCATGAAAAATCTCTTTGGTTAGTGCAAATCATCTGCTTGGTGTTGTGCTTCTGTCTCCATCATGACCAAGATGACTGTCTATTCAAACATCCATTAAACTAAACCTATGTCCAAGGGATTATACTAGCAAAGTTATAGAAGATTGTGAATTAAATTTAAATTGTCAGCTTAAGTATAGGTATGTGTAATAGTTTTACCTCTTTCAAAATTGAATTCAGGTTTTAGCAGACTGCTCTTTCCCGTAGTTATTTAAATAATCAAAATAATTAAATACCTGGCATTTCTTTAGCTCCCTCTTTAGCTGGAGAATTGTGATGTGATGTGGCTCTTGGCTGGTCCCGGTCCCTGTGACAGTTTCCTGCATGGCGAGAGCTTCCTTCCTTACTTCCTGTACCATAGTGATCCAGCTCTGCAACTTGTCCCGCTGACTTCTTTTTAAGCTAACATCATCGTTCAGATCAACGAGAAATGGGTAGGCTTCATCTACACAATTTCTGTAACTGAAATACTGAACCTGAAGCTGGGTGAGCTGCTTCTCAAGTGAACTGATACGACTTCTTTCTTGATTTAAGTCATGTGAACACTGATTACCGACTTGCTGGTTCTGCAAAGCTTCTCGAAGCAATCTGATTTCAAGTTCCATTTCATCAATCCGGTCTTGATCGGGGTTGTAATTTACAACTGGTTTATTTCTAATGTTTTTGGCTCTGTTGGCATATTTGAGGGAATTCAAAGATTCATCAAAGTCTAATGTGGATGGACTTATACATGTTATCATGACAGTCTTGGCATTTCCTCCAAGGGAGTCCTTCAGGATACGAGTGATTTTAGCATCCCTGTATGGTATATGTATACTTTTTCGTTTTGGGTCTCCCAGGGCACTAATAACATTTCCCAAAGCCAATAGACCACTATTGATCTGAATTGATTCTTTAAAGCGTTCACCAGTATTTCCAGTCTTTGTCACCCTCTCTGATCCTGCCAAATCCACAAAATGAAACTTTGAAGCAATCATCTGGACTGGTTTCCAAGATGAATCCTGTGCGGCATCAGTATTTTTTTGAGACTCTGTGGACTGTTTCTGACAAATACTAATGGTAAAAATGGCATGAGATCGACTAGAGTGCTCATTCATTTGTGTTGTGCCTGTGTGACGAGCTGCATTGCCACTTTCCAACAGACTCATCACTTCATCTGCACATTCTACTTGGAATTCCTTAGCACCGACAATCACTTCAAACACCAAAACAGAGAAAGTAAGAATAATTCAATCAATTCTAAGATCCTTCAGCAAAGGTTTACAGCAATTAGGAGCTGTCAAACGATAAACACAAACTAGAGAAATATACAAGCCTGATTTATTATGTCATAAGCATTTAGTTATAGAAGAGGACAACATTGACTAATGAAGTACAACACATATGATACCTGTAGATATTTAATATATGGATGCATTGTGTCATGGCATTTGAAATAATATTTTAAGCATAATACACAGCTTTACACATTTACACTTTGTGATATACAAAAAAAGTATAAGCAAACTCAGCTCAAAGGATGTTTTGCCAATTAGAAAAAAAAAAAAAAAAAAACAAAAAAATTGTGCAANAAAAAAAAAAAAACAAGAAAAGAAATTTGTAGTAGAAATTATGCTTGCCCTATGGGAAGAACAGAACTTCTATTCTATATAGCTCAAGTAGTTGGGTCTTTTAGAAAGGTTTCTGTCAGTAATTTAATAATGTGGATATGTACTTCTACCAAGTACTCCCACAAAGCATTACTTTTGACCTTTGTTTTAATGAAGGATGGAAAATATCCCAGAACAATCAATTGAAGATGACTCCATATGTACTGAAGAAGATAAATAGTTTAAATTATATTGCAGGGTTCTTACGAAGTAGTGATGCTGCACGCAAGAATTATACTAAACTACTGTCATTTCCCAGCTACAGATAATACGATGCCAGCTTAGTGCAACAGTATATCAATATTAGCGGAAACATAACAATTAGACTATAAGGAATAAAGAAAATAAAAGAAAGGAAAACAAAACAAATAAAATCAAATCAAAACAAAACAACAACAAAAAACCCCACCTCAAACCTATAACAGATTAAACAATTTCAGAATAAAACATTTCTGCAGTAGACTCTTCCAGCATTTTCGTGTAATGGACAGGATAACTATAGCATAAGTGTTAATTTCAAAGCCTCAAAAAAATATCAGACACTACTTAATGAAATGTTCTCTTCCACTCATTTCATAGTGAAAGGGGAACAGATACTTACAGTATAAGTGGCTTAACAATTATAATTTTGAAGGGAGAGACAAAGTTTTTACATTTAAATACTTACTCAAGTGAATAATCACACACTACTGTTTCAACGGAATTTGCAGAAACGATAACTGTATTTCTACTTCATAATTTGTTGCCATTTCTGATGGAACATCTGTATCGTTCACAGGTCTTGAAACTCAAAACTACTTCAAATAGCTAAGCGGAGTTTATATTATGAAAATGTAAGTTTTTTATGGTATTCCTAATGATTATGCTCTTTCAAAAGAAGACAAGAATAACTTGGGCACACAACTGAAACCTAACACATTGAATTTTAGAGCTGGAATCTTACCTGTATTTCCTTTTTCATCTTCTCGGATATGTAATTCTTTCACAGAGGTCTCCAACTCCAGTAAATCTCTAAGTTCTTCCTTGTACACCTCTATATAAGACACTTTCACATGGAAGTCAGTGTTACGGTTTTCAGAAATATGCTGAAATAATTCCTGAATAGCCCGTGGGATTATTCCTCTTTCATCCTCTGCAACTGACGCTAAAACATAAGCAAAGATGTTACAGAAGCTGCAGTCATTCTGCTGCATAAATTACAAACACTAAAGATTCAGAGAAGTCTGTGAGATTTTGCTACTCAATACACTAAGGAATCTGAAGAACTCAGCATTCCCAAGGATTTTTGTAAATATTTCTTCTTCTGGGGTTCAGAATATTTGTTTGCATCCATTAATAGGGTTCAAAGTTATGTTCTAAATTATGCAATGTTACAGATTCTATCTCTATGGAATTCAGAGGTTTTATAGGGCAAGGGTCTGAGAATCTATAAATTCTATTTAAATGCAGAAAAGATCATTAATAACTTGGTGAGATAAGATTTACAACCAACATTTACAGCAATTTCCTATTTTTTCAAAGTAGATATGGAACACTTATGCCAAACTCTCTTTTTATTTTCTTTAATATTCATCACAGGGCAATACTTCCATAAATAATGTGTTGTTTATACAAGAGTATGAAAACTAACAGTTTACCTACGGGAGGACACCCAGAATCTTTTTTACCAACAGAATAAAGGGCTGCTCCCATCTAACTATGAATTTAGTAAATATACATATAAAGCTAAAACTGCTAAGCTATGAACAGCCTTGGATTGTGACATCCACTACCTAGACACTTCGGCTACCCATCATACAGACATTAAATAACTATTAGTAGAGTAAAGACATGTGAAGTTATAATAGTAAGCAGAATTAGGAGGCCAACTTCATAAGGTTCAACAAGGCCAAGTGCTGGGTCCTGCACTTGGGTCACAACAACCCCATGCAGCGCTACAGGCTTGGGGAAGTATGACTGCAAAAATGCTCAGTGGAAAAGGACCTTCGGGTGTTGATCAACAGCCACCTCAGTAGGAGCCAGCAGTGTGCCCAGGTGGCCAAGTAGGCCAGCAGCATCCTGACTTGTAACCAGCTTGTGGCCAACAGGGCTAGGGAAGTGATTGTCCCCCTGTACTCAGCCCTGGTGACGCCCCATCTTGAATACTGTGTTCAGTTTCAGGCCCCTTGCTATAGGAGGGACATTTTGGTGCTGGAGCATGCCTATAGAAGAGCCACAAAGCTGGTGAGGAGTCTGGAGCACAAGTCTTACAAGGAGTGGCTAAAGAAGCTGTGGTTGTTCAGCCTGGAGAAAAGGAGGCTCAGGTGAGCCCTTATCTATCTCTCTACAACTACCTGAAAGGAGGCTGTAGCAAGGTGGGGCTTGGTCTCTACTCCCAAGTAACAAGTGATTAGGACAAGAGGAAAAAGGCCTTGTGAGGTTTAGATCAGATATTAGGAAATATTTTTTTTCCCCCAAAGGCTTGTCAAGTATTGGAATAGGCTGCCCAGGGAAGTGGTTGAGTCACCATATAATATTTAAAAAGATAATTAAAAGATGTGTAGATGTGGTGCTGAGAGACATTGTTTAGTGGCGGACTTGGCAGTGTTAGGCTAATGGTTGGACTTGATCTTTAAGGTCTTTTCTAACCTAAATGATTCTATGATTCTAAATAAAAGGAAGATTTTAATACCTACCAAGAGATTTAGAATAATCTATTTATGTCTACTTGGAAGAATCATAGATTCATTTGGGTTGGAAGAGAACCTTGGGTGGGATCATCAAGTCCAACCATCATCCCTACTGTACAAATTTCTCCCCTACACCATATCCCTCAACACTACACCTAATCTACTCTTAAACTAGACTTAAATCATACATTTCAATCATACATTTCTATGATGTCATAAAAATGTCTCTCTCCGAAATAGAAAGCAAAGAGTGAGCAAGCAATTAATTGCCTAAAGCAGACATTTTCAAGGAAAGATAAATGTAGCAACACTCTCCAAAACACTGCATTTCATGAAGAAATTCTAGTTTAAGTTGCATGTTAAAATGGAGAATGAAAGAGTACTTCATAAATTGCTTTACTCTTAGGTATTTTTGGAGAGTTTGCTTTTTAGAACAGTTTAATTATCACATAAACTCTGGAGGCATTTTTTTTACTATGCCCTTAAAATTCTGCAGCTTCACCTGCTATTCATTATATATTTAACTTGCACAAAATACACTGTTCACTGGTTTAAAAAAACCTCAAGCTTTCTACAACCTACCAATGTGGCCACCTCCGATGGTGTAAGTCTTTCCAGAACCTGTCTGTCCATATGCAAACACTGTAGCATTGTATCCCTCAGTCAAAGACAGTACAAGAGGTTTAATGCAAAGAGTGTAAACTTCTTCTTGGGCTGAGTTTTTGCCAAATACAAAATCAAAAGTGAAGACACGGTCTTTCCCAATGATAATTTGTTGTGTATTTGGGACTACTCTCACACACACTTGGTGGTTATGAAGTATTTCTTTGGAAAGCAGAGGTCTGATTCGAACGACAACTTTAACTGGGATCTCCTCCGTGCCAGACTCCATCCCTGTGCTCCCCACTCAGCGTTCACACAGTCAGCAAGCACTCTGTTACCACTCCTGTGTTCGCCTCATTCACAGTTGTCTGCAACCAAGAAAAAAAGTTTTCCACGTTATATAGTAAGAATTAATTTCCTGCTGAAGTAGAAAGCAGACAATTCCTAAAGAATACATAAGCACCATTACACTCTGGAAAAGTAGTACCTGGTATAAAAGCAGCTGTATTAATAGTTAAATCAATTTTAAGTTTGCCTATATTACTTTCCACACTAGTCTTAAGTCTGAGAGCTGCCTGATTTTCTATTTGAATATAACAAGGCTATATGAAGCAACAATATCCTAAGAGCTTGTTGATAAACTGTTGGTAAAGTATATGCTTAGAATGAATCCTCTCCTTTTCCTATTCCTGCATTCATGGAATATGAATCAGTCAAACACCACCTGTTTCTCCAAGAAAAGTTATACCTATACGCACACGGTGTTTAAGAACCTTCTTCCACATAAGAAGCAGCAAGCATCTGTAACTCACCAGGCACAGAGAAAGCAGTTGTGCCACCTACAAAGGAAATGTGATTTTAAGTGCATCTAACTGCTACACATAAAACATTCCTCTGGTTTTGACCTCCACCTTCAAGTACCCATGTAATTATTTTTGTTAATTACACATTTCAGCAACCATTGCTCCTTATGTTGCTCCCTGGATCTCTGTTCTTACAACATAAACACTGTACAGTACAGTAGCACACCTGTACATATCAAGGGATAGTCTTTCTTTCCAACTATCTTTTATGAACATCCAAAAATCCTCATAAGTACTGCTGGATCCTAAACACATCTTTTTCTTCTCCCTTCCTCCACCCCTAAATCTAAGAGACTTTGCAATGCAAGGGAAAGTTTTCTGAACTGCCTGCTTGCTAACTCCCACAACATTGCCTTTAAGAAAACTTTACTATGGCGCTGGCAGAACTCATCAGCCAAGCCCCCAGAGTTCAAATTTGTTGAAAACAAACAGCTTTAAACACTTGCTGTCACTTTGCTGTGGTTGCAAAAACAAGAAGTTTTGCATTTCAATGTATTCCATTTAGTTTGAGAACTCAGCCACCCAGAGCTGAGAAACTATCCGAAGTTGAAAAAAGAAAAACCCTGTTTTATTAACTGAGTAGTACTACAACAAATACACAAAGCACGATACTGAAAGCAGACTCCTATCAAACAGGACAGAGCCATCAGAAAGGGCTACATAAACCTACTCACTACAGACTCAAAACGCATTTTGATCGATTTCTGTTTTTATTTGTGCGGGTGCATTGTTTTTACCCCTTAGCAAGCACTGCTTTAAGCTGTTGATGCCCTCCTCTCCCTTATA
>VZTM01041584.1:48296-58696 GCA_013400555.1 Jacana jacana | reverse complement strand
TGATAAAGTAGCAACAGGGGAGAAAGCGAAGGCAAAAGCAGGATGCCAAACAGAGCTCTTTAAAGTTGATGTTTCAGTGACTGAAAAATTGCATGTCTTTCTTGGGGTTTGTCTTGCAGGGAAGAACCAAAACCAGAGCATCCTGCCTAAGAAACCACAAAGCACTGCCAAATACTAAGTTGAACTGATTGCATGTGGGAGACCTCTGCACCTGAAGAGGGTGCCAGTCCAAGAGATTTAAGCCATCTATTTGCCAAGTTGTGTATTCCAACTAAGTACAGTTTGTGAGGCAGTACTTTCAGAATATTACTCCTCTCAGATAAGCTGTGTACTGCTGTGTCCTACCAGAGAGAGCGATCGAGAATCACTTATGGCTCAGTTGTTTCCACCCAGCTCATTTCTTTCAATAGTTGTGGTAGAAAGCTAAATATCTTTTTATCAAATGTTCATTCAATAATGTCAAATTACAAGCAAATGTAAAAGCAATTACCCAGGAGAAAATAAGGTAGCTGAAACGTAAGTATTTATTTAATGCTATGAATTTTTAATTACCTCTTCTCAATTATTTCTGATTAGGGCTGTATTTCAGGACAGATGGCCTTCCAATATACCCTGTGTATCCAGGCTGCTAACTGCTCAGACTGGAGACACAGTAAGTTTTTGTGCAACTCTACGGAAATGGTGGGACAGAGGGATGTCTGCTTGGATCTTTTCCTGGGGGAAACTGGGGTTCATCCAGATAGTGACAATGAGAGGGAATTTTTCCCAGGTACCATAAGACTTATGTAGCTATAATGATTTCCTTAACTACTAAGACCAACAGTACACTGAATGATTTGGAAACTCTCAGAAGATGTGTCTTTGATTTGGATTTGAAAGCTTTTTAGCCTGAGCAAGTTACCTGTGCAAGTGGTAATAGTTTACTGTCTTCCTAATCAGTTCAGTCCAAGATGAATAAATGTAGTTTAGTAAACTAAGAAATAAATATTTGAAAGCTAGAAAAGACGTTTTGTTCAGGTTTTTTTGAGCTCTTTGCTAAAGGAAAACTAACGTGAAAGCTAGTACAATAATAAATCTTTCAAAAATCATTTATTTGTAGTCTAAAAGTTGATGTTAATCTGTGCATCTTTTTCAATATTTAGCATTTTTTATTAATTAATTTTTGTGAGAAGATGGCATGTATATATTGTATTTGGTGTAATATAAAGTATTTCAGTTACATGGAAGTCATTGAAGAGACCATTATAGTAGATCGAATGATCTTAAATCCTATTATGAGAAGGTTTTGAGAGTGCTGGGTTTATCTTTACTCTGATTTCTTTGGTTTTTTTCTTAGTTTTACACACTGTGAGTGAACCTCTGCTGTTTGCACTATGCAGATGCAGTTATATTATTTTAATACCACAAGTAGAATTCTGTTTCAGCTGATAACATGGGAAGCATTACTTGGGACCAGGGCATCGCATCCCCATATTAATTTGAACGGGCACACTAATAAGTGTTGTCTATAAATACTATGAGAGGCAAAATTGTTCTAAAAAAAATCAGTAAGGATGTAGCTGAAGCAAGTAATAGGAATATGGTTTCCGAGTCAATGTCCAGGGAACAGCTCTTTCATTTAACTTTGGAATATTCAGGTGAATTTTAGATTGTGTATAACCGTATCTCCACAGAATGCATCCTACTCATTGATGCTAATGGAGTCATTTAGAAGTCTGAGAATCTGCACTTTATCTGATAACTTTATAAACTTAGTTTGACTTGAGGTTTATGACTCACATTAGAAGTCGGACAGCTACTAAAAATAAATCTGTAATCCTGTGATAGGAAATCTTCAGAAACTTTGGAGATTCAGATATGCTGTGCTCTTGCTCTCAACTCATCTGAACTCTAGTGAATCCTGCTGGCCTGGAAATCTCTATGGAAATCTGAAAAAGTTAAGTCTCTGATATTGAAAGCGCAGAAAGTAGAGGAAAGTCTGCAGTCAGTCCTGCCCCTGACTTACTGAATGACCTTGAGTAAGTGGCCAGATGCTCAGCTTAAATCTGAGCAGAAATTAATTGAGCTTCACTGATGGAAACCAGTGTTTTCAATAGAGAATCTGCATAGATACCCCAAACTTCTCTCTTGCTGATATGAATGCAAAATATCTTATTCAGTGCATATCTTATTTGGGAGGTTAAAAATCTCAAACTGGAGTCTGTCACATGGTTTTGCATAGTAGGTCCTCAGTATTCAAAAGGCCTCTGAGACTTACTGCCATAATGATGGTGGTAAGATCAGTAATAGCAGTTGAGAATGATTAGGAGAACCACCTTTGTGCTATATTTATATATTTAAGTTTAATTATAATTTAATCAGGAATTGAAGAATTATTAAAAAACAAACAAACAAACAAAACACAAAACAAAACAAAACCAAACAAAACAAACCAACAAACAAAGCAGAAATACCACTATAACTGGATTTTTTTAACTCTTTACTATAGGTTCAGTTTAGGATTCAGTTTGAGTTTTTATATATATGTGTGCAAGTCCTTACACTACAAGAACCAGTGTATGTCTCCCTTGGATAAAACAAACTGAAATGGAAAAGAAAATAATGTTATTTTTGGTTTAAGGACCTTTTGTTGCCGCGTATGCTTATTGGAATATTTGATAATGAAGAAAGTAGGCAATATGTATCAAATTATTTCTTTCTGAGAATTAGTGAGTTTTCAGACTTAGGTTTTGTTAGGAATCAGGGGGTAAAGTCTGAGTACAGGCAAGAAATAAACAGAAGGATATAAATCCAGGAGAAATGTAATGACAGAAAGGAATCTCAGGTTTTGTGAACTGTGTCTATTTTGCACCAAATGATAAACAAATGAAAACTGCATCCTAAACCCACTAACTGTACCCTGTGAAATTCATAAGTAACTCCTAGTTCTACAGCTTAAGAAAATCTCTAGCACAAATACAAAAGTCTTGTTTATATAATTTCATGAGGTGATGCAATTAAGGTGAAGTGTACTTAGTATAAAGATTACAAATATGCTTCCCTGTGTACATGACACTTTTAAAGGACTGTAACGAGGTGGCTTAAGTAGCAGACACAGCACCTCTTTGTCTGTATTGCAGCAATAATTGGCTTAAGAGGCGGACAATGTTAGTGAACATTTGTCTGTGCTCCTTGGAGAATGTCTTCAGTCCTGGCAAATGTACTTGCTCCACGATTCATTTTGCAGGTATTAAGCCCAGTGCCTACCAAACCATGATCTCCTTAAGAAGATTACGGTTTATTGCTCCAAACATCAGCATGTGAAGGGGAAGGAACATTTCCGTGATGTCATCCCAGCAGGTAGTGACATTTTGAATGCTTGATGACATTTCCTTTTGTAAATAGACAAGGGAAGTCAGTAGGTGCAGCATTGCTTTACCTTTTGTGAAATGTCACTGCACTGAGGAAAGGGAAAGAAATCCTGTATATTATTTTATTGTTTCTGGGAAGCAGAAGGAAATGACACCAAAAGGCTCATAGTACCCTATGTATTGTTTACATTATGTGGCAAGTTTCCTCTGAAAAATAGCAATGAACTTCAATTGCATGCGTTGTTTTTATAATAAGTAGCTCTCTTACTTAAATTCATGCCTCTTTACTCTTCTAATACTCCTGACTTTAGCTCATAGAAAACCCATCTTCTACAACCTTAACATCTGTCCTCAGGATTTACTTTAAAAACATTCTTGTAACACCTAAAGATTTCCCTTTTCTTATCTCTTTTGTTTGCTTTCTGCCACCTGATACTGTTGATCATTAGAATAATGCTTCCTGTTTTGATCCCTGCTCTTTGATTGTCATTTGGGTCTCCTGGCTCTCACTTGCCTTCAGTCATCTTGCACCCTGGTGCTCACTGAGAAGAGTAATGTCACTGTGGTGCTTGGCCCTGGCGCTTTTTCCTCTACTGTAGGCATCCTGGGACTCCTGTGATTACAGATCACAGAAAAGGGAACATGATTATTCTGAGTATAGTCATCCCCAAGAGAAAACGTGAATGATCTGCGGTGTTACCTTTTTCTCTGGAAAGCTGACCCCAAATAGATCTGTGAATCCCACAGAAATTTGTGTCTAATGTAAAAACATCTCAGGAATAGCCTGGTGCAATATTTTCTTCTTAAAATACTTTTCCTGAATGCCATCTATCTTTCCAGTCTGAGCTGCAACCAGCTGGTTTTCATCCAGCTCTCTGTTTCTGCCAGCTATTGAAAGTAGTTGGCACCATCTCTGTCTATCTCCTATGACAACGCAGCACAGAAAAATATATAATCAGTATGTTAATAATAATATTTATAGCCCAGGCTCATTAGATGATCATTCCCAGTAGTTTTCCATCAAAATTGAACTGAACTCAAGGGCTATTCTGACCTCACAGGACATAATGTATTTGGTTATTTAAGAAATAATAAATTTGGTCTTCTAAGATCAGTCTAAAGATTAGCTAATGCAAGGATGAAATATCTTATATATGCTATACCAATATTTGGAACAGCTGCACACGAGGCCAGCACTCCCTTCCCAGTGGGCTCTGATGGCTCATCCAGCACCTTTTCTGTCTCACTGGTGTTCCCTCGGGGTCTCTCAAGCCTCCTTTTGCCTTCCTGAGCACCTCACACTCGTCTGCTGCGTAAGCTTTCTTGTTCTGAGTTGTTTCATCACCGTGATGCTATTGAGTGCTAGCTGGACAGGGCAGCAATGAGATGCTCCCGCAGACATCTCTGCACTTCTCATCTCTTGCAGATAGATCCTATGTCATTACGATTAAGATTTTGATTAAGATTATGGCTTTCTTCTAGATTCAGAGGTCTTCTCCTGTACAGTTAATCAAAGAGCCACCAGGACCCTTCTCCAGTGTCCTTTCTTTCTCTGCCTAATCTCTATTTTACTAACAGGAAATCTCTGAAGGTTCATTTCTTGTTTTTGACAGGCCAGCAGAAAGCTCTTCTCCTTCTCCTGTCTTCCCCATCCTACAATGCACAGCAGATGTTGAGTGTGATGAATGTAGTAGGCATGTTGCAAGTCTTCTCATTTCCTACTAACTCCAGCCAAATACTTTCCTCTGTACCCGAAGGCTAGATCCCCACCAGTTTTTCTTCTGTTTTCTTGATCGCTTTATGGAAGTGGCAGTGACAGTCCATCTGCCTAAATGAAACTTGTCACGCAAGAAGTAGGCCTCTGGGAAATGCATACGTGTGAGTGGGGAGGAGCTTAGGGCAAAAGCAGGGCCAGGTCTTTGGCAACCATCTGGTCTTACGAGTCTTCTTCCTGGTAATTGTCTTGTGGATGGTATAAAACTTTTTGAGATTTCTCAACAAGAAATTGTTCAACACTGCTCGCAGAAGGTACTGGAAAGAAATCTCTGGATCGTAATATAGCGGATTTTGGGAGACTCACTATGATTAGCATAATTTATCCTCATCGTGTTAGAGTGACTGTGCCATCAATATTTAAAAGGGCACAAATAATCTTCCAGAGATGTGATTCTGTAAGTAAATTTTGCACCCACTCACTTTGAGTGGGTTGCAAATATATTCACATGTTCTTCATCACAACTGAGCAGCAGCGTGTATTCCTTTTAAAGAAAGCTGGGATGAAAAAAGCTGCCTCTAAAAAAGGCAGATTAATCTCTCGGAAACTCCCCACTGGAACATTGTAACATTAACTGGCAGTTTCCCCTGATCCAGGTAATTTATTCATGAAACTTATGGAGGTTAATCAAAAGTTCATATAATTGTAATAAACAGAATACATAATGGACTAATCATGCAATTCAAGGCATTTTGTAATTTATTTGAAATATCAGATAAAAATAACTAAGAGGTGTGCCAGGAAGCCAGCAAATAATTTGGAAACTGATGAGCATGGCATACCTGCTGAACTATGAATAGATAACATAGTGTCTAAAAGTATATAGATAAATATAATAAAGTAGCGAGTATTCCACAGGCTTATACTTTTTTGAAGGCTTTAAAATTGATTATAAAACTCACATTGCCACCTCTTGTGCGATTTGGATTCCAGTTTAGCCCTTCAGCAGCGCAGCTCTGAGGAGTTCTCTGGCTGGGACCTGAGAGGGCCCAGGAAAAGGAAAGGGGCTCAATTTGCCCCTTTTTACAGATGGAGTATATTAATCAGGTGGCATTCAAAATCAATATATCACTATAACCAATTTGTTCCTGCTTTAAAATTAGAGGGAATATTCAGTTTTGAACACAAATGGACGTTTGTTGAAAAACTATTCTGGTTTTGACTCTTGGGGTAGATAGAAAATAAGCTTGTGCGTTAATGCCTGTTTATTATGACTTTATGGTAAGTGCACCTGAGCATCTAGGACTGTACCTGCCTTACCAAGTGCCCCCAGACTGCCTAAATTGGGAATGCAAATCAGCTGCACCAGTGTCCCAAATATGTGAATGCAAAAGAGGCATTCATTTGTCTTTGCTCTTTTCTTTTCCCAAAAAGGGTTTGTTAAGGATCAAGAACAGAAGTTATGCTATAAAAACAGGGTCAGTGTAAGGTGGCTTGTGGTCTTTGGGATTTTTTTAATAGACAGCAGAAAAAAAATTGTATATTGTATGCAATAATATACAGGCACACAGTGTATGTATTTTCTCATAAATCTATAGATGAAATAAGTATCTAGAGATATAAGATACCTGTAAAATAGATGTGCACACATATGTACAAGTGTGTACTGAGTACTGATGGTGGTGCAAGTTACCCGGAGAAGCTTTGGTGTCTCTGCTGCTGAAGATACTCAAAAGCCATCTGGAGATGGTCCTGGGTGGCCTGTACTGAGTCACTGTGCTTGAGCAGAGGGGTTGCACAAAATGACCTTCAGAGGTCCATTCCAACATCACCATCCTGTGAAATTTTCATATATGAAGAAAAAATATAGACTTTAGTGGGGGAAAAGCAGTATTTAAAAATGTTTTCTGTGTTTTCTGTCTACCAAAAATGTAACGGTAATTGGTAATGTAACTTATTAATGATTTTATTTTAAGCAAAAATTCTTTATTTTGCATAAAACTTTGTATTGCTGAGCACTGAAAATTAAGAGATGTAAACATTAAGCAGTCTGATATGCTGCAGAAGAAACATGTTTTCTAAAAAATGTCTGAAATAAAACGTCCAGTTCTAAAAACAAAACCCCGAGCAACTGATGTCAGCTATAGAGAGGGTGAGGAGATCTAATCCAGTTTCCTGAAAAATCATAATTTCCCTAGGATACAGAATTGAACAGCCTAATAAGGAGATCATACAAAAAGAAATATTAAACATTTCACAGGAAGGCATTTTTCAGACCTTGGTTGGAAGACTTTCAACTCAACAGTTGCTTTAATCAGTTTAGTCAATTATATTCAGGGGAATCACTTCAAAAGCACAAGAAAATTTCATGTTATGCCTTGTAAGTGATGAATAACTTCTAGACTCTGTTCTCTTCTTAAACCCATACAAAAAAGATGAAAAGATTAGCACTTCCTGTAGCACCTTCACTTTCCAGGATTGCCTTGAAAGCTGTGAGTAAAGCACGGTGGATTTTAAAACTAAAGAGGCTATTGTGCAGAAATTAATTGATGGCCTTGTTTTGACTGTGTGGTAGCAGCAGAAGTAATGAGTATAGACCTTGTTTCAGCGTTTTGCTTTCCAGCACCTGGCAGAAAAGTCAGCGAGCTGAATCCTAGCAGGTAAATTCTTTTTTTGGAAGCAGGCAGGCTTTTTGAAGCAAGTGGGTAAACTCCTCTCTCAGGCGACCTTTTTTTCCTTTCTAATAGGTGCTTTTCCTTTCAGGCAATCAAATCTTTTTCCACTCAGTACACAAGCCTCCTTCCTTTCAGGCAGGTAAACTTTTTCCTCCCGCCTTATTTCCCCCTGGTAAGCAAACATAACCTAAAAGAAAAGGACAGATTAAAGCTGTTTGCCCATAAAACTCTGATGCCTTCCTATACTAGGAATTTGTCTTGTGACCTACTTCCTTAACACTGTTTGCTATTGAGCAAGGACAAAACCCAAATGTCATTTCACGACATAATCCACTGTCAAAATTGGCACTAGCCAGCAGGCCTGCTGGTGGTCGCACACAGATAACAACTGTGGAGCAGGCATAGCAAATGCATTTTTTCCACAGAATATGGTAAGTCAGGGTTGAAGAGTATTGGGAAAGAAGGGTGGGAGAACTTGTGCTGCCTCTGTCATGTCTCATATATTCTTGAGACTTAAGTTTCCAGTACTTGTCAATGACTTGTCAAGCTGGCATTCTTCAAAAACATGCCATTAATTGGTGTCACATAAACTTGCTGTGTATATTTTTTATAGTGCCAGTAGTGGTTTTATTACTCATCCACTTCACCATTACCAGTATTAATATCTACTGGTATACACTGGCCTTGTAAGGTGACCATCTTAAGTGCAATTAAGTTTCTGAGTAGTAAGTAATGCTTTGGAAGCTTCATGTTTAAAAAAAAAAAGTAATATTTAGGTATTAAAGTTTGGAATTTGGAAATAACATTCCTTTTGTTGACTAACATCCACTGTTTGACTGAGACACAGGAGTATTCTTTTGTCAAGTCCTAAACACATACATCCTTGTTTTTATAAAATACATTGCGCAGTAACAGTAAGTAAAAGTCTCTCCCAATATTATGCCAAGCAAGTGCTCCTTGCGATATCTAAAGCTTTGCAAGGCTGTTTCACAAGGCTTCGTTGTGAATCATAACAGGATAATATGGGAGGATGTCTGTATTTAGGAGCACTGTTAGAAGGCTAGGTTAACATACTGAAGTTGACACCCATTGCGAGAGTCTAAAAATTAAATGCAAAATTTTGAGCTCGGTTTTAAAATTTATATAACCTGGAGTGAAATTATTTATTAAATTATTGTGGTTTAGTGCGAGAAAGATGAAAACCTTTCTCTAAAAACTCATCAACATTGCTTTCTCTGCATTTGAAGTACCTTTTAGGCTATTTATTAACATTTCTTTCTGTAAGCTCCTTTTCTGCAGAACATGTAAATGTTCCTGATTTCATAGGCTCAACCAACTGAACGCAGCTATTCCCTCGGTAGGAGATACATGCCCTATCTCATCTGTGGACGTTGATAGATGTCACTTGGTATCATGTCTCCATTTTCACATTCACACAAAAAGAGCACAAAAACTAATTTGCTTTTTGGCTTCCCTGACTGGCATCTTCTTTGCCGCTCTGTACCTCACCTTTTTAGTATTGCCACAGGCCTGATTTCCCATGCAAGGTGTCCACAGGATACCTCCCTGTGCTGAGCAGATGGGAGAGGTGCCAGACCTGATGGACATGATTGGGTTTGTGCAGGATGTCATGATTAGCATCACTGCTGAGCTTCAGAGGACAGTGAGGCAGCTGTGTAAAGGCCCTGGGTAACTTGTTGGTTGTCAGCAACGCAGCAGAATATTTTCACTGTACCTCTGAGCACATGGAAGATGTACTACATTTCCTGAAGAAATACCATGCATATTTAATTGAGCTCCTTGCCCAGTGAGTCTGACATGTCATATCGGCTCTTATTGAGTGCCCTTACACAAATCTCAGACGTTAGGTCTGTTTTTCCCTTTGCATTTTATTCTCCTGCAGTAACTGCCTATTGCTTTTAGTCATTTGCTGCAATATTTGCTATGAATGCAACAAGTGAAAATAAACAATGCTGTGGCTTTTGCAGATGTTAGATAATGTCTCATTTGGGCCTGGTATCTAGAGATAATTACACCTTTTAGTAGATTTACACTGCCCATTTTATTTCCTGTCACCTGGGGAATAATTATAAGCTACCTGCCTGCCTTTTCATACTGTTTTATCAACTATTTCTTTTATTTATGTACAATGGGACTGTTGGGACTAGTAACTTTCATTTCCTTCATTTATCAAAATATTTAACTAGCATACTCCAAGGTGAGTCATCATTAAATAATGGTCCAGGGCACTGCTGAGGTTAAGTCTAAATCATTATAGTTGTTTCTCTTGCTCCAAACCCCCCAGATCTCCCTTCTGGCAGTGCAAAAACCTTGACAGCTATGGGCTTAGGTCACACCATTTAGTATCAAGGAACTGTCAGATCCTGTTTTCTTTTTGCTATTCTGCTCATTAGTCAAAGCAGATTCTTTGCCATGGCAGGTCTGTATACTGCATCCTAACCCAGTACATCCTCAGGAGTGTGATCCCAGGATGATCCACCATGCGGGGTGAAAATATCAGTGCTCTGTCACAGTAAGCCAACTGTAACATCTTCCTGCATTCACTTTACACAGCCTGGCAGTTTTGCAAGGAGCCATGTTAAGCAGCAGCCTTCAATTTATCTTTTAGCTTTTTTCTCTCTCTCTTTTTTTTTTTTTAAT
>VZTM01041584.1:24061-48270 GCA_013400555.1 Jacana jacana | reverse complement strand
TTTTTTTTCTCCCCTGGAGGAGGTGGGGTGTTGTGGGGAAGAATATAATGTACCTTGAGGAATTAGGGGGTTTTCCCAGCCCAAAAATGCATGTATCAATTCTCTCAACATATGGCCAGTACCTGACAGTATGTTGTTCGTGGATGACTTAAATGAATCAAAGACTCATCCATAATTAAAAGGTAAATAGAGAGAATTTCAGCTGTAGAAAAACATTTTTCTATTTCCTTCCTAATCTATATGTAAAATATATGTGGAATTGAACTGCAGGGTTTTATTGTAAGTTATGGTGTTGCCAGTTATTAAAAGCACTGCATTAAATTGCTAAAATTTGTCATTTCTTCAGTTACACACCTGTTGCTTTTTTATTTTTGTTTTATAAAAGATTGAACAGATTTTTGGGGTGTAAATAGATATATTTTCCATGTAGAAATACCACTAAACGAGCATTGACACAAAGTCAAACCACAGTCATGCTAGAAAACATCAGAACTAGAATCTGCGATTCAAAGTGCATTCAAAATCAGCTCCTGATGCATCTTAATTGTGGGGCTGTGGACAGAACATATTGTTTTTCATCTTGACCCTTGACACATTCAGAATAATGAATGGACTATAGAAAACTGAATCCAGTTTAGGAAACTGAATTGCAGCTGCCCACTAGTTTCT
Organism: Jacana jacana; assembly: GCA_013400555.1. Taxonomy (NCBI): domain Eukaryota; kingdom Metazoa; phylum Chordata; class Aves; order Charadriiformes; family Jacanidae; genus Jacana; species Jacana jacana. The sequence continues at coordinate 47,601 of VZTM01041584.1, read as the reverse complement.
GTTTCCTCATGAGTCCTCCCAATCTACTGCGTTTCTAAGCACCTGAGCAGCTTTAGGGGGGCATTGTCATTTAAGGCTCAGGGCATGCTTACTCCAGCTTTCCTTTATCTCCCAGGCCTTGGGCAGTTGTTCATGATGTGGTGGTGGAGCTTTGGCAGTGCTTTCTGGGCATTACTTGGGAGAACTTCAGCATACTTGCCCAAAGCTGCCACTCATCGTCACCCTTACTTTCCCTTTTGTTCCTCCTATCACAGCTTGGGTCAGAACGCTCCAAAGACATCACATGCTTTTGTCACCGTAGTTCTCTTGTAAGGAAGGTTTTTGCCATTTTACGGGTGAAGAACTTAGGCTAGTGACTTTTAATGGCAGAAAAAAAAAAAAAAAAGAAAGAGCTCATTTTAGGATTCAAGTTGAAAAAACTTTTTTTTCCTGGTATTATTTTATTATATTTTGTTAAATTTTAGGATACTTTGAGGTGCTAATCATACCTCATGGTCAGCATTTAGGATCAAATGAATACCGTTAGTGATCATCGGCAAAAGATGACTCAATAAAATGAGAATTGAAGGGGAAATGTAGGAATCTGCCTGCAGTGAGCCACAGTCTCTCTTCTTGCAGGGCACATACTTGTTAAACACATTAGGGTATGCAGGCTTTGCTATAAACACTATGCTTCGACTGTACAGTTAACCTCGGCTTTTGCCCTGACCACCCAAAAGGTGGAGGAAAACAATGGCTGAAAGGCTCCCTGCTGCCTAAAAGCATTCCTCAGGGATCAGGAACTACCTGCTCCGATACTCGCAGTTACACAGCCTGTTTTTTCTCCCCCTTTCCCCACTGTTTGTCATGCAAGATTCATTTTATAGTGCATTACGGCAATCCTGAGGTAGCAGATAAAGAACCAGACTGTTACAAGGCTGTCTTGAAGAGGCTCTGCTTTCTGTTGAGCAGAACTGATGTTCAGCACAGGAAAATCTTGATCTCCAATTATTCCCATCATTGTATGGAGCAGGGAAGATGTACCAGCATATTTCTTGAAATTCTGATTTTCTTGTAAAATCACTGAAAATAATTCTGGTATTAGCTACACAGTTACATAATATGGGAAAGGACTAATGACAAAAATGGGATCTGAAATGTATACTATGAAGTAAATTAATAAGGACAGATAAACACCTCAAAATTGAAAACTAGGTACTCAAATAATAATAATAGGATATTGTTTCAAAAATATTGCTCTCCAAGAATTTATAGTAGAAAGGTATTACAATAATCAGGGTTCACTATGGTAGCAACAAACTTGTATGCTTGGTTTTCCCTGTTCTTCTAATATAATATATAAATAATGTTCTTCCTTTGTTTTCTTTTAAAGTACTTGAAGTGGGGTGCACGTCCTCAGGTTTAAGCTGTCTACAGGTCCTCAGGTTTAAGCTGTCTACAGAGGTCCCCTTAGAGCAGACAAGTAAAACTAAGCAGTTTCCATAACATGATTCATCTTATGCCGAGGAACGTGCCTGAAGTAGGTCAGATGAATCATCTCGGCAAAGTGACTAGTCTTTCCTTAACTGCACAGGGTGGCAAGCTCAGCAAAGGTGAAGACACCTCCTGTGTTGTCATCTAAAATTACTAAGATAAATCTTACTCTTAGCATCTCTATATGTGGGGAGTTTCAGGATTATTTTTTTTTCCATTTAAATTGCTGTTTGCTGCGCTAAATGATTTACAGCTGGGAAGAGGAAACACAGGAATATGTTGTCTAGGATATCAAAGTGGCCTCAAATATCCTTTTGTATAAACTCCATCACTATATTAAATTGCATTTGATCCCAGCATGATATAGATGAAGAAACGATAAAATCCAACTGCTTGCATATTTGCGGAAAAAGAAGGAAAGACGAAGAAAAGCTGTATTTTCAGGGTTTATATGTAATATTTTTCATAATCTGTATTCATCCAATGATGCAGGTGTGCTATCTGGCCCTGGAAAATTCCCATACAAATCTGCAGATGTCCATGAATGATCAAAACTAGGCTGGCAAATTTAAAGCAACCGATGATCCATTGTGCAGTAACCACATTTGATTTATAAGGCAGTTCCATCTCTGGCAAATATGTTATACCTGCTTTGCTCACCTCTTCTGTGGTCCTGCTGATAGACGTTTGTGGTGTGGAAGGAGTACTGATATCAATTAAAAAGTAAAGTGAAAAATAAGGTGGACTTGATTGAATGAAATCATTGACATAAAAATGAAAAGGTTATGTATATTCTTATCAATTATTGATCCCATGGTAAAGCGATGCTGGTGAAGTGTGTCATTTTTTTCTTTCACAAGTGTCTGAAACTCTTATTTCCAGTGCTGATCTCCTAAATTACGAAGTGTCAATGAAATGAAAGTGGGATTAGTATTAGCCTCTAATGCTGCAGTTGTGATTGTGGACTGTTTTAGGCTAACCTATTTTGAGAAATTATTGTTGAAAAAAAAGAAACACAGTGACCTTTAAAATTGCTTTCTGACTCTAAAACTCCCAAAGATCAATGATCTTCAAACTAACATACTCCAGATTTTGAAACCCACTTTTCAGGATTTCAGATAATGTTGTTATAGAAGAAACTTCCAAACCTATAAACAGAGAGTGGCAATTCCAGGCAGCAAGTAGTGATCATGGGCATAAAATCTTCAAAGAAATTGGTTTTTTAGGGTACTGGATCCTAAATTGAACTGCAGAACAAATATAGTTATTACTAATAGGCCAGGTAGAGCATAACAGATATGCTGAAAACAGTGCAGATTAACATATTCCGCAAAGCAATTTAGCAACATAATGTGTACTGAGCCAACTTTTCCCCCCACCATAGGATTCCTTTCTCAGAGAAATCAGGATTTTTTTCTCTGACTTGGCTCCGCAGCACTACTTGTAGTTGAAACCACTCTCTGCATTCAGCCTTAGATTACATATACAACTTAGATTTACTCTTCAGCAACACCTTTAGAATAAAAAAAACATGCTAACATTTGCTTATACCTTCAAGTGTTCCTTGAAGAGTCATTTTAGGGAGATACCATGATCAGAGGGAGCAGAAAGGATAGTTTAGATCTATGAAAATGTCAACTAAAGATATCGTTCCTTCTCTTCCTAAGTAAGGTAGCTACATCAATGTCTGGTGAACATAACCTTTCTCAAGATGAGCAATCATCTGCCGACAAGCCTCACTTCCAGTACCTGCAGGATCAGCTTAAATACGTGGGGTTGTTCTTTGGAAGTTTAGCAGTTTATGTAACTTTATAAAGGGACTACCGTGAAATCAATCATAGAATCATTTTGGTTGGAAGAGACCCTTAGGATCAGCAAGTCCAACCATCAGCCCTACTCTACAAGTTCTCCCCTACACCAGATCCCTCAACACCACATCCAATCTACTCTTAAACACAGTCAGGGATGGTGACTCCACAACCTCCCTGGGCAGCCCATTCCACTGACTGACCACTCTTTCTGTGAAGAATTTTTTCCTAATGTCCAGCCTAACCCTACCCTGCTGCAGCTTGCAGCCATTTGCTCTTGTTCTATCGCTAATTGCCCGTGAGAAGAGACCAGCACCAACCTCTCTCCAATGCCCTTTCAAGCAGTTGTAGAGTGATGAGGTCTCCCCTCAGCCTCCTCTTCCTCAAACTAAACAATCCCAATAATTTTTAATTATAAGAAAGGTAACTGTAAACTTGCATCTCTTAGGTAGTGTTACATTCAAAGTTACGTTTTCGATAAGTAAGGCCAAGGATTTATTCTTAGTCTAATCGAAGTCATCAGAATGTAATTGTTGTTAGTCCAGAAAAAGCCAGAATTATAAAACAGTTAAGACTTTTATGTGCACGTTTCTTGGCTTCAAGCCCTTTTCCAGCTGCTGTGCTCCCCCTTCCCCAGCTCCTTGAGGCCCTAAGACCAGAGGTTTCATGCTGGTGCTGGCAGTGGGGATATCATGGTAAGTTGGCAGCATCTGGAGTCCTTCAGAAAGAGGACTACCAGGTTGTTCCTGTCAATGGTTTCTTCTTCTTCCTGCCAGGATCCAGTCAGGGTCAGTTTAATATTTGCTAATGTGCTTTCACACCTTCCGCTTTCTTCATTGATCTGTAGCTACATGTAACATTTGAATTTACTTTATATGTTGCCTTTGAACATTGGAACAGGCTGCCCAGGGAGGTTGTGGAGTCTCCTTCTCTGGAGACATTCAAAACTCGCCTGGACTCGTTCCTCTGTGACCTGATCTAGGTGTTCCTGCTCCGGCAGGGGCATTGGACTAGATAATCTTTCAAGGTCCCTTCCAATCCCTGATATTCTGTGATTCTATTAGATAGTAGTTCTTTGTTCTCTTTGTTGCCCCTAAATCCAGATTTGTTCAGCTTGCGTCTGCATTTCTTTAACTGACCATGGACGCGTGGTTGATGGGTGGGAGGTGTCTGCACCTGTACCCACCTCTGTCCTCCCATGCCTGCACTACTCTGTACTGTATCCTGTGTCCCCACATCCCCATGTTGCTGGACATCTACCAGACCTGCGTTCCTTTGTGCTGCCTCATGGCCTTAGAGCTGTAAGTATCCCGTGCTATGAAGAGTAACTGCTTGTTACTGCTGTGTCTGTATATATAAACCTACGGCTGCACCACCGAAGGATAAACAAAAGTAAAATAGTCTAGCCATAAACACCCAGTCAGTAAGAGAAACTGCTGTCGCAGCTCAACCAAGTAAAGCAAAGCTGCAGCAGGTCATGAGAAGTTCAGACAGAGCAGATCTGACAAGGCTCAGTCCTGAGGCCTCACAAACTCAGTGCGGAGCTTAAGGCTTGGTTCTAGCTACAGTGAACCCATACTGCAGGGCTGCATGGTTACGTACAGCAGCATAATAATTTACTTACTGTTGTTAAAATGGTTTTTGTTAAAATGTCATTTTTGAAATTAATTTTACCATGGAGTAGCATCTGAGATGCTATAAAATATATATGCCGTAGAAAATAATTAACGTGTCTTAATGCTTTGATCATTTAATTTTGTCAAAACAGATATGATCAAAGCAACCTCTGTAGTTTGGAGGTGGTTGCATTTTAGTAAAGAAGTTGGGCATGTATGTCTTATTTATTCTTATAGATGCAAAGAATGTATATTAAATCTAAGTCAGTTGTAAATTTAGATTTACAGTTAAGCACCCGAACAACAGTAGCATGATCTTCAGAGTATGAGTACAGGCTGTTGCTATGATAGCCTCTCTCGGGGTCTTAGGTGACTCTGGGTTTATTTTGTCGTGACTGAGAACTGTATTCCCAGCTGTGGGTCATGACTTGGCCATTAATGATAGTATTCCCCTTTAAAGGTTGCACAAATCTGGAAGCAATTGCTTTTGAAAGTACTCATCTAAAATCTTAACATATTTTTTGGCTATTCTGAGATATTAATCCTGACTTTCCAAGAAAAAATCCAAGTAATTTTGGAGTGCGCAGTGCATTCAGGGCTGAAGGTAAACTTTTAGGGAAGTGAATTAACGATAATGAATTTTTGTTTGATGCTTTTATGAGGACTTAATATTGCTGTTGAAAGCTGTAGTGATATATCAGGATGCAAACGCCCATTGTTCTTAAAATTCAGTACAGCTGTATTGAATTTACACATTTTCAACCTACTGTCATTTAGTGAGGTGACACACGTTTTATAAAATCATCTGCATTTTCCTGCTGAGTTATCTGAGTCTGCTTACGTTCCTGTCCGTGGATCGTTTAGTCTGCTTACACTTAGGTGGACAAGCACCAGCCCATATCTTCAATAGGTTGTCTTAAAAATGGCGGCAGCCTTATCAGTGCATAAGGAGGAAATGATGACCCAGCTGTCATGTACCCGTAGAAATTGTCTGTCTCACCCTTTCTGTGTCAAGAGACTTTTGGCAGGAACATAATATTCCCTTCAAAATCAGTTTGTTCCTTTGCCTTTTTTTTTTTTCTCTCCATGTATTCCATTTATCTGATTCTCCTTCTTCCAAACAGTCTTCAGCCCCGCAGACTGATTAGATCCTAATTTTTTTGGCATGCTGTCAACTTGTCCTAGTCAGAATAACTATTAGGCCTTTGCTTTTGCTGCTCCTCTGCAATTTTGTTTCCCTTTCTGTGCTTCATGTCTTTTCTTTGTGATTTTCACCTATTTTGCCTGAAGCTGTCTTCTGACAATATGTTACCACCTCTCTCTGCGGATTTGTTCTTTGCCTGCCCAAGTAATTTATTTATGCCTTAGCTTCCTCTTCACCATTATCCAGGCTGTTTGACTTTCCGCGTATCGCTTTTCATAGTGCCTCAAACCCCTGGTATGTTATTAACAATTTCAAATAGGAGGGCTTTTGTAGCTTTTAATGCAACAGCTTAATCACACTGATGGTGTGGTTTTAAATGACTAAAATTCCTTGTGTGCACACACTGGGATAACACCTTGCGTGTGCCTGTAACAGCTGTGGAACTGAGCACAAAGTTCAGTAAGAGGGGTTTGGTTTGGTTTGGTTTGTTTCTTGGTTGTTGGTTTGTTTTTTTTTTCTCTTGGCAGTTAAATGGCATATTTAGATTACATGCCAAAATGAATAAAATTCAGTCCTTGGATTATTGTGTTCTATTCCTGTATTTTCATTTATATGTATTGGGGGGGTAGGAGGTGGGTGACACCCAAAACCTATCAGGAAAAGCCATAAGACATTCTGTTCCATTGAAACAACCCTTCAAACCCTGGTACTTGAATGTGACAGAAATTTCATCCCATGGCTTGTTCCTAAACTCCAGAAATAAACGGAGAATCATATGCAATTCAGGGTAGGGTTTCTGTTCCTTTTCATTAGCTCTTCTGTAGAGAGAAAGTGTGATGAAGGCAGACAGTAGAAATTCAACAGCAGAGAGATCAAAACAACCCTGTCTTTATTCCCCCTGCACCTCACAGAAAGCTAAAATGCTAACGTGTTGGATGGAATTGCTCACTCTGATATACGTAGTATGTTGATGGCATGCTAATTACGTTCTCTTAGAAAACTGGCGGACACTGGATTTCTTAATCTTCTTGTAACCATAAATTCTCATTACTGGCTATCATCTGTGGGTGGGGTTGTATCATTTTAGTTTGTTTTTAATCTTAGGGGGGACTGATTTCATGTATGCTACCTTTCTAGTAAAAAACATCTAAGTAGCCACATATGGCACTGTAAACTCAGACAGTATTAGTGAGTTTTGTATGGGCTTTTTCTAGCTTACCTATAAAGCTGTTCCTCTGGGCAAGATACTGTTTCCAATCTTGGTAAGGAAAATGAACAAAAAGTAATTTTATCTTTTTGTATTTTGCCTTCCCTCTGTGGAATAGGTCTGGAAAGGTAGGGAAGGCTTGACCCCGAGGCAGACACTGGCCCAAAGTTGTCGATCATGAGACCAAACTCCTTAGAAGACAACTACCTGCAGCAGGCAAAAAAATTTCCCGCAGTTTTGTGAAAAACATTTTTTATGAATACTGTGTGAATAATTTTGTGACGTATTGATTTTACTGATCAGGTTTTGAACGATTATGTCCATGGTTGTTGTATAAAAGGACGGAGGTAACTTTTATCTCTTTTTATCTCCCTTTAGGGGATCTCTGTAGCTATCTGAACAGCAGGAGCAGCAGCTAAGTACCCAGCCCTTCATCTTTGAGTCTCTAGAGAGTCTTGACCATTTGTCTTGAATATAGACTTCACTAAAGTCAGCTGTGTCTTTGTCACCTCCAGGCTGGGCCCTAATGTACTTTCTGCAGAGCTTATTGCACGGTGAACGTTAAATTAGAACTCTATAAACTTAATTTGCTACCAGTGCTTCATTTGCTTCCAAGTGTAATTCTTGATATTGATTTTAACTTATATTTAACTTTTATGGTGGTAGTCATGCGTACTTAAGAGGCTGCTGCTTCTTCACTGCTGTGAAACCTGACCTGAGTATTAGATTTTAGCCATTGGAGACTGCGCTATCCCTTTTCTCTGGAAGACACATAAAGAATTATCCTAGTGGAAACCATATTTAAAATCTTTTAAGACATTTTGCACAGCCTGTTTTCTGATGTTTATGTAATGGAAGTGGATATTTATGTAGTGGGAGTGGAGGACAGCTGTAGAATGGCAGCCATTACTGGTCTGTTTGAACACATACTTATTTCTTTCCTTTTTCAGGCTTAGATTTTACTCTTGAGAAGTGTCTTTTAATATGTTTTCTCATGAATACACATGTATTGTGCAATACACTGGAGAAATCAGGCAAAATCCAGCACTGTTTTTTATTCATGCTCGGTCTTCCTGATGAGGGTATCAAGAGAACAGTTGTACTGAGTTCTACACACGCTCTTCAGTGAGCATGGGCTTTACCTTTTCTAGGAAATTCTGGAAGTTTCTTCATATTACAAGTTAGTTTGTACATAGCTGATTCCAATCAATGATTTTTCTGTTTGTTCATCTTTCTTCAAACTAAAATTTAATTGCCTATTTTTAGTATGCAGACCACTCTGTGACCTTTAGGTGCCATCTGGTGTTGAGCTTCAGCTCTGGCAGAATAGTACAGTGCCTTAAGGACACCGATTCCCTTTGACTTTCTAGACCACAAGAAAGGATCTAGTAACCCTTGAGTCAGGAAGAAGGCATGGATGTGGCAAATGTGTGGTATCCTCATGCATAGAATAAAAGCCATCATTCTTCATTCTGTCATGCGTACATGCTATCAGTCAAGGAATTCCAATTTGTCATTTTGAACCTTCCTAGGGTTTTCTGAGATATATGACTCTCGGGAGAACAGTCAGACCTTCAAACTCCCCGGTAGTTGAATTTTTAAATGATGTATGTACTTCAGGTGAAGTTATTACCAACTGGTAAATGTTTTAAATTTTTTCATTAATTTTCAATGTCAGTAGTGTTAGACCTATTGTCATATAACACAGTTTGGCTTAAAATGACAGAAGGAAACCTGAACATAGAAAGAGATTTATGATATGAAGGCTAATAAATAGATCACTGGTGAGCTTTTCAAAAGGAAACAGGTGAAAACTATTTCCACTAGAGAAAGTAAATACTGAATAAATGTGGGTAAATATAAAAATTCTGGGAGAAACCCAGTTTGGAGAACAATAACCAAAATATTAAAAGGGAATATATTTTTCTGTAGAATGTTGTGAAATTGTTGGAGACATAAATTATCAACAGAGTGATTCCATGGTTCCTCCAAATGCAGTCTTCCAACCAGCCATCTTTCAGGCTGCCAGGAAAAATGGGGGTGGAAGGCCAGAAATCTTCCCTCTTACTGTCAGACATTATTGATGAAAATTATGTATTCCATGGGCATTTTTTTTTTATTTCTATATGCTGGCATTTTTAAAGGAAAATCTTTCTTTCGTTAGAAATCTTTCAGCTACCTTATGCTACTATAGTAGTGCCTGATTTCTGGGAGGCAAGAAATTTCCAGCTGAATAATGCCTGCTCCTTTCCAGAAACTCACAGGGACTGCAAAGAAGTGTCCCCCTCCATTGCAGTGACTTTTCTTAATGTGCGCCAGCTGATAAGATTTTTAGTATGTGACTGCATGAAATGTAGTAAGTAGAAATGAAAAGCATATTCAATACTTAATAACATTAGGACAGCCAATACTTCATCAGAAAAAATATCCAGCTCTCACAAGAAGACTCAAACCATCACAGAAAAGCAGGAGAGAGAAATGTAATTAAAAATCCATAACAGCTTCTTTTCTGACAATGTTTTCAGTTTTCTGCAACTTTGATGTTTTCTATCTTTATTCTGTTCTGGAAATTACTTTCTTTTTTTTTTTTTTTATTACAGTAAGCATTAAGTAGGGATAAGGAATTGAATTTGCTAATAAAGGGAATGACTAATGGTAAAAATATCGAAGTAATAGGAAGATACAAAAGCATATAAAATACTGTAGTGTTGTTTTGCAGAATGCTGTGGGGTTTTTCTCCTGCTTATGACACTGTGGTGTTTTGCTTAAAATGTTCTTGTGACCACTGATTCACTCCTTTCCAAATGACTGGACAGGTTTTCAGTTGCTGCTAATCAACATAGTTCAGTGATGTTAATCCACTTTTTTACTGCCACAAGAGCTGTCTTTAGAAAATAAATATTATGCATAGATTAGAAAACCAAGCAGCTAACTCTGTACTAAAGTAGCAACATCTGTGTTGCCACCTACCCAGCAGACACGGATTTTTATTTTTTTTTAATTTGGGATTTTTCTATAAACTGAGATTCTTACCTGGGCCATAAACCCAAGCAAATAAATTCTGCAAAACAAGATTCCTGAAGCATAATAAAGCAATTTTTTTAAAATGTGCCTCTCATTAACTAGTCAGGAGATAGTTGAAGTACTGCAAACTGTTACATGGGGGTAAATGGTTTTTAAATCAAGAAAACCCTTTGGGGATTCAAGCCTTGCCTGAAAAATTACAATTACACCATTTCAGAGAAAGCACTTCCCAAAAGCTCCAGCTCATTGTAATTGTAGCAGCTGGATGCTTGAGCAAATGCTGAATGAAACCAAGCTGCAAGTGATCGTTTCGGTCAACGGGTGCCAGGCAAGCCATGTAGCTGCTGAGAGCAGGTTATAGAAGGGGCTCAAGCCAGGTGGAGCTTAGTATAAATACACAAATACAAGAAAAATATAGAAAAATAAACAGGTTTTGATAAAACAGACAAGAACTCTCTGCACATAATTGAAAGTATACTTTAAATGATGGCTTTTAACCAAACAGCTTTAAAGCAGGTCTTTAAAACTCTGTTTACCAGGAGTTGGGAGTGCACCGAAAAGTTGTTCTGGGCTGAGGAGACTGTCGTTTTGGGTGGGTGTTCTGCCTCTTTCTACCTCCCTTTACTTCTCTTGCTTTTTTTTTTTAATTGCTTAAGCTGATAGTATACATCAAATGCCAAATAGATGTTTTGCGACTGAGTACAAATCTTTCTTCTGACAAGTCCTTTATTGAGAGGTAAGTCACTCCTAGAAGTCTGAGGATGTCTGGTTTGTTGTTTGCGTTATAGAAATACAAGATGGAAAGACTAGATGGGGGGCTATCACCACTGATTTTCTTATCATAGAATCATAGAATCATAGAATCATTTAGGTTGGAAGAGACCTCTGGGATCATCAAGTCCAACCATCAGCCCTACTCTACAAGTTCTCCCTTACACTAGATCCCTCAACACCACATCTAATCTACTCTTAAACACAGTCAGGGATGGTGACTCCACCACCTCCCTGGGCAGCCCATTCCACTGACTGACCACTCTTTCTGTGAAAAATTTTTTTCTAATGTCCAGCCTAAACCTACCCTGCTGCAGCTTGCAGCCATTCCCTCTTGTCCTGTCGCTCATTGCCTGTGAGAAGAGACCAGCACCAATCTGTCTACAGTGCCCTTTCAAGCAGTTGTAGAGAGTGATGAGGTCTCCCCTCAGCCTCCTCTTCCTCAAACTAAACAACCCCAACTCCCTCAATCGATCCTCATAAGCCTTGTTCTCCAGGCCTCTCACCAGCTTTGTTGCCCTCCTCTGTACTCGCTCCAGCACCTCGATATCTCTCTTGTGCTGAGGTGCCCAGAACTGGACACAATACTCAAGGTGTGGCCTCACCAGTGCTGAGTACAGGGGGACAATCACCTCCCTACTTCTGCTGGTCACACTATTCTTTATGCAAGCCAGGATGCCATTGGCCTTCTTGGCCACCTGGGCACACTGCTGGCTCATGTTCAGCCTCCTGTCGACCAGCACCCCCAGGTCCTTTTCTGCCAGGCAGCTCTCCAGCCACACTGCCCCAAGCCTGTAGCGATGCATGGGGTTGTTGTGGCCCAAGTGCAGGACCTGGCACTTGGCCTCATTGAAGGCCATGCCATTAACATTGGCCTATCTATCTAGTCTGTCCAGGTCCCTCTGTAGAGCATCCCTGTCCTCAAGCAGATCAACACTCCCACCCAACTTAGTGTCATCTGCAAACTTACTAATAGTGTTTTCTATGTCCTTATCTATATCATCAATGAAAATATTAAAAAGGAAAGGTCCCAATACTGAGCCCTGAGGAGCACCACTTGTGACCAGCCACCAGCTGGATTTAACTCCATTGAGCACCACCCTTTGGGATCGTCCTTCCAGCCAATGCTGGATCCAGCAGATCGTATGTTCGTCCAGGCCATGAGCAGCCAGTTTTTCCATCAGAAATGCTGCTTGTCTTCCCTACCTGATCTTTAGATTATATTTTTTAGAAAATAGATATTGTATTATTTCTGCATCACCCAAGGTTGTCTGACTCTTGCCAAAATGAAACCACTTTCTTTTAATCTACTTACCATTGGATGTAAATGGGTATTTGTGAAGCAAAATCAAAGATGATGTTGCAAGGCTCTTAAAATCTATCAAGTTATTAACTGCTAATTTGTATTGTTACAGCATAAGTATGGGAGGTAATGTCTTTGTTATCATCAGTTACGTACAGTAGAGCTCCTCACATGAGTTACAGCACATAGTACCAGGAAACTGCAAGGGGAAATACTGGAAGCCCACACTATTCTCAGTGTCCAATGCAATAGATAAGCATTAGATGGAATAAAGAATTACAAATGAATACAACACAAAGGACATGATAGGATCTAAGTATGGAAAAACATTGATGTAAAGTGCATGCATAAGCACAGGATTAGAGCAGGACATGGGAGGCTAGACCTTAGCTATAGTAACACTTCTACAGAGGGCCTATGGAGATCTATTGAGAAGATGGTTTTGAATCACCTTTTGAAACAAGACTAACTTTTAAGATCAACACAACCTTAAGATTTGATGCAGTTATGGACAAAGCATTGAAAAACAAGGACAAGGCAATTATGCTTACTAAAATGAATCACTTCAGTTACAGAAATTTCTTTTTGTTTTGAAAAGCAGAGAATATAAAAAAATTGTTTAAGTTAGGTACTTAAAATTCTCGCTAAAGAGAATAATTCTCAGCAGCGAAACTAATGTGACTGATCTCCTGAAAACATAATTTTACTCATTCATAACATTTGCTTTAAAAACAAAATCCAAACTCTATGTTCCTTAACATGATAACTTGGCTAAAAAGACAGCTCTTAATAAAATATGAATTTGCAGGGAAATTCTTCCTCTCCTTTTCAGAATTAAGTTCAAGTGTATTTACGTGACTCATTTGCTAATACTATTTGTTAGTAAAGGTGGTGAAAGCAAAGGTTGTATAAACAATTTGCTTCTGATCATTTTTGATGTTGAAGTACTACTCTAAGAGCCATTTAAATCTGCCAGCTCTGTGTTCCTCCATTTTCTCATTTTTCAGAAGTATGAGTGGATAATGAAACTACATAATGAAAAAAAAAAAAAATCCACTATGTTAACAGTTAAAAATGCTTATTGCAAATGCAAACTGGAAACATGTTGTCCAATTGATTTATTGTTGTAAATATATGCAGTAGAAAGCATAAGTGTTTCTACTAAGTAAATTACCTCCTTCCTATGAGGTTTTCTTCTGTGGCACTACCCCTGATATATCACTATGCATTCGAGTCAGCTCTGTTGAAGTCCATTAGAAATTCCACTTCATATAATACATTTCACTATTATAGCAAAAGTCTTTACTCCCAAGAGTGAGCACTGTAATACATTTTTATGATGTAATTGTCCACAGCCTGGAGAGCACCTGTTAGCTAAATCTGATTTAGTACATTGCTGCTACCACTGGTAAAATACAACACTGTATAGTAAAGCAGTTAGGAAGCAAAGAAGTTGATTTGTGGCCATGTATGTGTACGCCCATGTGTGCGTGAGGTTTAACAACACTATACTTTCATGGTATATTTTTTATTCTCCTACTGAAAAGCTCATTCTGTCTGTAACAAGGGCATACACACATTTTTGATTTGCATGCTGTTTACAACTCAAAAGTTACTGTCAAATGGAAATGATAGAAAAACGTCAGTTGGCAATGATAGCTAATAGATTCATACTAATACTATTGCTGTCAAAACGCATTCAGCAATTTGATTGTTATTATATCTAGTGCCTTTTTAGGAAACTTAGACTCTGGAAGTTTTACTAGTAAATATTTGTAAAAACTCCTATGATTGGAATAATCGCCTTTACTATTTCATAATATATGTGCACTGTAATCCTTGATGTAAGTTCATAACATAATCCGATGTTTTTTGAAACAATTTAAGGTCCATTCTGTTAAGTTCCTCTAAATTGTCATGCTCAAAAGAAAAACTTAACATCATGCATTCTGCATCGTCCTGTATTTAAGATATATGAGCAGATCTCACTTGAGTACAGAGATGTCAGAACAATTATTAGTGAGGTTGGAATACCACTGATTTTTAATAGGACAATGTTTTTGGTGAGGTATCCTTCAGACAACATATTAGACAGAGCTCTTTCAGGACAGAATGTGGGGTTCCTGTTCATGTGTTTTCGCATGTGAAAAACAGTTACCCTGTCTCCCGGCTTGTGTTTATGTAACAAGTTGTTGACAAACACCAAGCAATGCCTGATTATGCAGCTACAAAAATAAAAAAAAAAGAAAAAAGAAAAAAAAGACAGTTGTATGTCATAGTTTTGGTAAGCTTCTAAATAAGGAGTTAAGTTTATGTATTTGAAAACTTAAATTGCCATTTTTTCTAAGCCTGTTGATCCTTATGACCTTGTTTGTGCTAAATACGGACTGTCTACAAGAGATGGCACAATTTTATACTCTGTGGGCTTAAATTAAATGCCAAAGAGCTTCAAAAGCCATTTTAATTGCAAAAATAAAAAGATGACACACATCAAAGAATCTTTATTTTTTCATGTTGATGCCTACATTGTTGTGGGATGTTGTTTTTTTTTCTTTATATCCATATAAAGCCATTAGTTAGACTTAATCCTTATTATGGAGTCCCTGTATTGTTTTATTTTTTAAAGACTGCAACATCACAGTTTCAGAAGGAAAGAAAAATCAAGAATGAAATTGCTGTGTTCTGACTTTGATTCCCGGCCATATCTGGGTTTACATGATGCTTTTCCTTTTCTGTTTTTCTCCCTTTGCCTCTAAGCCTATATATACCTTGGACTGGAAAGCCAGTGGTGTTTTCTGCTCAAGCCCTCAGTCTAACCCAGGGTGTACACCAAAATGGAGCATATTTTGGGCACTCACCTCCTGCACAGCCTCATAATCAAAGCAGGACTCCATGGTACTGCAGGTAACTTGCTTAGCAACAGTATATAAATGGGAATTTGTAGAAAACTATACTTAAAAGACTTAATAACCTCCACCAAGGTCTCTTGAAGCTGTACTGTCTACTGGTAAGCCATGAAGGTGTCTTTGAATTCCCAGTATGCTGCAGTTACAAGAGAGATCCTTCTAAAACAGATGAAGCGATTCCCAAACT
Organism: Jacana jacana; assembly: GCA_013400555.1. Taxonomy (NCBI): domain Eukaryota; kingdom Metazoa; phylum Chordata; class Aves; order Charadriiformes; family Jacanidae; genus Jacana; species Jacana jacana. Next base: position 32,162 of record VZTM01041584.1, on the reverse strand, counting down.
CCTAATGAATGCCAACAGTACCAAATACTCTTTTGAAAGCTTCCAATATCCTTCCAAATTTAGGTTTATAATCTGTGCATGTGTATATATGCATAAATACATACAAATTTGCAAAAGCGCTATATATTATTGCAAGGTATGAGATTATAAATATTCAGACAGTACTTAGGACAAAGAGAAGGAGTGGAACCTCTCAGATAATTTAATTTTCACAGTTCATGTTATCTTGTTATTCACAGTTCCCACCAGTTATAACTGGAGTGATTAGGTAGTCCTCAAAATATTTGTATTGCATTAAACTTTAATAGTCCTAGACTCTGGGTCCTCTTTTTTGGTATTCATTTCTGAAATGAACGTTAGAAATGTTACTTTGCATGTGATTTTATTTCTTAAAATGTTTTGTTTGTTGTTGTTTTTTTTTTTTTAATAAGAGAACTTTTTGTTCTTCAGTAGAAACCTATGTTGGATTCTATTTGTTAGATTATGTGAATAAGGCTGACATGCTATTGATCTTACAATAGTTTGATGTCCATGCAATGCTTCATGTTTCTATCCATAGCTAATTAACACTGTAAATGGTTTTGATAATGTAACAAAGATAGACTATAAAAATGCAAGTTGCATGAAATGAATTCAAGGAGAAAACCGTGTTGATTTAGTTTAGAATTAATTGTGAGACAAGAAAACAGGTCTGGCTGGGATGGAGATAATTTTCTGCATGGTAGTTCTCTGGTCCTCTATTTTGAGTTGTGACCAAAGCAGCATTGGTAATGCAGTCTTGTTTAAGCTCTTGCTGAACAGCACTTGCACGACATCAAGGTCTTTTGTTTCCTGCGCTGCCCCACCAGTGAGTAGGCTGGGGCTCGCAAGAAGATGGGAGGGAACACAGTTGGCACTGCTGATCCCAGGTGACCAAGGGGATACTCCAGACTATGTGATGTTGTGCTCAGTAATAAAAGCTGGGGGAAGAAGGAAGGGGGGAGGTTACAAGGTTTCTGCAGTCTGTCTTTCCAAGTAGCAACTAGCTGTGCTGGAGCCCTGATTTCCTGGAAATGGCTAAGCACCTGCCTCCTGACGGGTAGTGGTGAATGATTTCCTTATTTTGTTTTGCTTGTGTGCACCGTATTTGCTCTACCTGTTAAAAGCGTGGGAGTTTTTGCCTTTTTCATTGTGTACCCCATCTTGCTGAGGGGGAATGAATGAGCTGCCCACTGGGGTTAACCCACAACAAGGTCTTAAAACGTTTTCCATTTACAAGGGGCAACCTCTCAGAAATCAGAAGACCTGTTCAGGGAAGTCAGCTGAACTAAATTTGTCAAAGGTTCAAAGGTGGAGGAGGTCTGAATAAAATTTCAGTCAAAGGTGTAACAATTCTGAACTCAGGGCAAACCCTACAAACCATATGCTGGTAAACTAAAAGAATAGTACAACAAAGTAGAAAGCCTTAAAAAGTGGTTAAATAGAGTGAGTAGCCAAATAATCTTAGGTGGTTCAGAGAGAAATTAAGAACTGCTGAAGGTCAAGCCAGCAAAGTAGTATGTATCAAATACCAAAGATACCTTGTCTACTGAAAAAACCAGGAAAGAAGCATGAAAGCCTTTGTAACGAGAAAGAGATTGAAGATAATTTATGTACTGGCTGAAGCTTAAATAAAACGACATCTTTCTTCAATGCTGCCTGGTTTTCTAAATGCAATGCTGTAGATGCTATGTATTCTGACCCTAGCAAAGTTTCTAATTTGGTAATTACATGATAAATGATTAGTGAACCTGGAGAAAAAGGTTGTTATGGCAAGAACTTTATTATGGATAAAAAATTAGAGGCAGCGGTAGCTTTTGATGAAAGGGAAATTAGGGGAGCGGAGAGAACATTAATATCATTAATGGTATTCTTCCAGGAACAGCCTTAGGACTTATCTCTAAAAAAGTATTATGTATAAAGTATCAATAGTTTTCAGCACAAAAGTCTATGCTGTTCTCCAGTCATATGTATAACGTATTGTGATATATCTTCTCTACTCAATGGATCTGGAAGGATTTAATTTGTTTTTTATTTAGTTGGTTTCTTTTAGTAATTTTCTCTTAAAGCTCAGGAAATTTGAGAGAAGAAACAAGAGTGTCTTAACTATGGAGCAATCCTTCCTTAGAGCCTCTTGAATCACTGATTGTGATGGAATTTACATTAAAAGTATGTCTTCATACATTTTGAAATGTATAATGAGGTAATTTTGGGTGTCAGTAAATTAATGATTTACTGTCCTATGTGGATTTAGATCTTTTCAATGTGATTGAGATTAATACACTTGAGATGGTATGATGCTTTAATGCTTCAACATTACCAGGTAACAGATATAAAGGAAGTGTTGGACAATTGAAACAAATGCATGATACTACTTCAGGAACATGGTCCATTTTCCATTTCAGTTCAAGATCATTGAGAACATGGGGTGAAAACATTGCTTTCCATCTGAAAACAACAGAATGGGTGAGCAGTTTGATTATTTCCCAAACATTGACATTCATCACATATTTAGATGTGAAAAGGGTCAGCCTGGCTTTTTCAATCTTTAAAAAAGATTTTGCAAAAGTAAATGTTCTGCAAGTTTCCTTGTCTTATATTGTGAATTCCATTCTGATGGGAAAAGGATGACTTATATGTTACAAAACAGCAAGTAACAAAATTAGCTGTTTTAATTATTTTTATTTCTGTAATTGCTGGAGTGTTACGGATATATTCATAGTGTCCACATACAAAATTGATGGAGACAATACATGGTATGTATACTAATGAACTGATGAAAAAGAGAAGACATAATTAATTTCAAGGGAGCAGGAAGAGATATCTTCAGGTGTCGGGCTAGCTAAACGCATGCTGAACTGACTAATTGAAGGCTGACAGATTTTACCATGTTACTGTTAATGAAGCATAAAGGTATGCTGAGAAATACATCTTCTCTCTCTCACCCTCAAAAAAAATATTAAAAAATCAGCATAACTGGTAGAAGAAACTGTGGAGGAGGTTTGAAGTGATGAATGGTGTGAAGATAGATGTCAAAGAAAGTAAGTCTAGTAATAGCCAGCAGCAATGCATAAAATATCCATGTATAATGAAATTTAATTTTCTGTGCAAATTTTTCACAAAATCTCTGATTTCCATTTCACTTCTAATTCCAATTGCTAGAGATTCGCTCTTGAAAACAAAGAATAACAGAGGAAGAGGATACCTCTGCCAGGTGCCTTTCTATAATGACTAAGATCCAGATCATTAACTTATGCATTGGATTGTGCTTTCTCATACCCAGAGTTTCTCAATCCCAGCTTTTCAATAAGAAGTTACGCTCTTTATGGCATAAATGTATCTAAGGTCCGATGTCTCAGGAAGACAATGCATAGGATATTTAGCCAGGCATATGTCCTTACTGTCTTAGTTTTTCTGGCCAGGTGAATAGAGGAAAAGAAAAAAATGACATGCATTTAGTCTTGAGGAAGCAGAGTGCTCTTTCCTGCAGATGTTAGGCTAGCATTACATATCCTTAGGAGAAAATTATGGCTTGTGAGGGATAGCTTTTGATAAAGAAAACATTGAGTCTGCAGTTCTCTGTTCTTCAAAGTTAGGTTGGCTGAACTGTGGCTTCATATGACAGTGTTGTACAGGAAATAGTGCTGATTCACATTACCACAAGAAAAGCACTCATAAAAACCTGACTTGTTAAGTGCCTTTTCAATGTACCTTGAGGTGGCAGCTCCATTATGCACATTCCCCATGTGAACTATGGCCTTGTCCCTTTTTCAACTAATTTGCTCCTGGGGAAAACTGCTATTATGAAATGTCTTTGTGAAGCAGTATAAAGAGGATTATTTCTTCTTCCCTCTTCAGTGGCTTGAGCACAAGATACCTTGAAACCTAGTCAAAAATGAATACAGAAAGATTTTCTTTTGCTCTCCTGCATCAAAGTTAACCAATTTACTGAAGTTACGGAGGGAAATTAATCAAAATCTTCTAAAAGGAAAGTATGAGCTAAAATTGAATCTAAATTCTACTTTGGTGGGCCATTTCTGTTAGACAATAAAACCTCTTGAATAAAATTACTAAGCCAGTGGACAAATTCACAAACAACTATGTGCATTTGTGCTGCTTTGGGACAGTAGCCTTCCTGCTGCTTCCAGCCCCTGGGCACCATCTTGTGGGGCCATTGCTGTGGTCGAGCTGGTCACGTAGCCAAGATGGTGGCATGATGCACAGCCACCAGGGCCAGTGGCTGGAGGGCTGGATGCTTCTGCAGCCTTCCATGGCTGAGGGAGCGCTGTCTGTGCTCTGAGCCCCGGTTATAGCTAACAGATTAAAATGACCTGCCTGCAGAGGGCCTGGGCTTAGGGAAAGTTTGGGTTGTGTCAGAGGCTTCCTCATGTTTTATCCTTCTATTGAGGGTCCCTCAGAAACCTGCTGAGATGGTTTGAGGAAGCCACAACAATTTATTGTCGTTCAGTTATTCTCTCACCTGATGACTCCTCCCTGTGCGGGAAGGGGAATTGGGAGGAAAAAACAAGGAAACCCGAGAGGTGAAACATAAACAGATTTAGTAGAAAAAAACTAAGTAATTCACATTAATAAAGACTGAAGAACAAATATTGATCCTCATACCAATATAAAATATATGAAATTATACTCAGCCCATTCTATCAGCAGGAAGCTGTGTACTCCCACCAGGGAACAGCAAGCGTTGGGCACTGTCAGCGCTGTAGCTTTGGAAGGAAGAGAAGAGCTCAGGGGTCCAACACCAGGGTAAGAAGTTCTCAGGACTGCAGCTATCAAGGGAGAGGGAGAACTTTGCTAATTTATATTGAATGTGACATTCATGGTATGAAATAATCCTGTTGGGCAGCTTGTTGTCAAGTGCCTGGGCCTTGCTCTTCCTCATCCCTGCACCTGGCAAGCCTGGAAACGCTGAGACCTTGAAACCCCCATACTGTAGCTGGCTGTAAAGTAAATATTTTCACAAACTCAGGCACTAGAGTCTTCCAAAATTGCAGTTTTCCCCAGCATTAGAAGATAAATTAGTCCTATGTGGCTCAAACCAGGACAGCTGCCTGGCCCCACAGAGCTAGGTGATATGCTTATTAACCTTGACTTATGTACCTTAGAAAGAAAAGTGTGAGCCTATGTGGTAAATAAGCACCATTCAAAATAATCCATGAACGCTGGCTGCGTGTTTGTATGCACCATAAAAGATTTTCATCGTCAGGATGATGACACTTTATTGTCAATTATGTATCTTTCTGCTTAGCTGCATTCCTGCTGAATTTTGCTTTAATACAGAAACGAGCTATAATCAATAACTTGTCAAATTATTCATTCCTAATGGACTAGCCAAAGGATTTTGACATTATTCTCTGAATAAATTATCTGAAATACATATTTCCATTATTTGACCAGCTCTCTAGATTATTAAATAATGTTCTGTGAATAATTTATTCAACATTTTTCTGTCAATCTTTGAATAATTTACTCATGAATACATTATTTTTATTATTCAGCCAGCTATATTTCCAGCATCTGCGGCATTGTCTTTGTTGTGTGAAAGCATGGAGATCTCTGGAAGGAGAGACAAACTTTTAACTAGCATGACTTTACTTCTTTGTAATAAGGATTCAGTGCCTTATTTTAGATGCCCAAGTGCATAATTAAATGAATCCATTTTAATCTCTGTCTCTTAATTTAACAAGTAGTTTTCTACAACAATCTTTAACTCAATGATCCCTACTATTTTTATTGAAAATCTCACACTGTTGCCATCTTGCCTCTGCTTAGTTTTTTTCAGGTCTTCAACATTTGGAATAACTTAAATTACTTTTATTTGTGTGCTGAAGATGTATAATGAGGAAAAGATTTACGCTCTTTGCCCAGTTCTGTTAACCCAGGTATTTTGAACTTAATATCTTCATAAACACATACTGAATAAACACAGGTCTTTGATACACAAACACAAGTTAAAGGAATAATCTTTTAAAAACGCAGTCTCGATAAATGAAGAGAAGTGCAAGGACAGACCGAAGAGGCAGGCTGACAAAACCAATGTGTTGTGGAGTGTCTATATATTTACCAGATAGATTTTCATTCAACTGACTGACAGAAAATCTTCCAAGCAGCTGCACTGGAGCAATGATGAAGTAAAATGACTTGAAGGTGAGCTATCCTACCCTTCCTATGGCATCCATCCTGCAGTTCCCGTCTTGGAAGCAGGAGCTGAGGTGAAATCAGAGAGCTTGTGACTCTGGCATAGGGCCACCTATTCCTCTGCCCTTCTGAATCTGAGCAGGAAGTTTGATGCTTTGATTACCCTGAAGCTCAAACAGCATTTTGTTATTTCACAGCCTTAGCCATTTGGGCTGGAAAGTAATTGGGCTTGCATGATGCATGGCTTTTAAGAATTTGTTTCATGAATGGATACAGCTAGTAATGGCAAACTGGAGGGCAGAAGTAATATGTGAGACCAAAATCTAGATTCTGTTTCAGTTCCATTTTAGCAATTGCTGAGAAAATAATCTGATCCAGAGACCAGAGCCAGCACAATTTACCCTTCTGCACATTCTGATTTCCTGGACATGAATGAGATGAGCAGTGGATCTTAATTTCTAGCAGAAAGTTCTAGTGAGTTGAAAACTGTATCCACTGGTCAATACATGTATAAGAAGGCATAGTATGAATTTAAGCCTGCTCTAATTCCTCCTCGTTCGCATATTTAGAAAGGCAGGTCTCAGGAAAACTTAGTCTGCTAACTGCCAGAGACTAGAATTTTGGCAATCTGCCAAAGGTAATTCTTTGAATTATCCAACCAAATTTGTAATTTCACTTCTGACAGCAAAGATCCTTGATTTTCAGGTCTACTCGGAAGCAGCCTGGTTTGAACAGGTGGGTACCTAAAAACAGAATTTAAAGGAGTTTGAGGGCTTTCAGGGTTACATTTGCAGCTCTGAACAGTAGAGCACTTTGTTACCAGAATGGTAATATTGCCTCCCTGTGTCTTGTAGATTAAAGAACTAAGGACTGACCTGAAAAGTACATCTCACACCTGTCATATCTGGATTTTAGGTGTTTAAAGTAGGTCCACAACTGAAGGTGACTGGAGCCACTGCTGTGCATTTCAGCCTGATAGCAGGTCTGTATTTATTTTTAACATCAAAGGGAGGTGCTGGCACCATTGCTTGGCTTAGTTTGAGGGATATACTCAAGGAAAGGACTGGGGTTCTAGACCTGCATTACCAAGTTTGAACCTGGGCTGTTAAAGAGGTTGGCCTAGCCGTGATGTATGGGCTGATATATCCAGGGAAAGAAGAAGGAGGAGGTGTACTTGAAAGAAACTGTATCTGAGAGGGAGACTGTCAAGGCTATTTCTGTTTTAATCTATTGACAGGTTAATACAAACTGTATAAAAATTCAAGAATCAGGCTAAAACTTCAACAGCTTGTGGGGGAGGATAGCCATACGCTCAGTGAACAGGCAAGCACCCTGATATGTGCTGTGAAGGGCAACACAAAGTGTGGAAAACAAGGCAAGGTATCCATGACAGAGTGCAGCAGAAAATCTCCTTGTGGTCTGTGCTGCAACTACCCACAGGAAAATGAAGCAGAAACAAGAGACAAGCCTTGTTGTGGTGGTTTCACTGTAAAGATGAATCTTGGAATGTGCTTATCATTAAGATGTGCATAGTAACTGAAAGGAACACATATAATCATGTTTTTATTGACCAAATGAGATTTGCTTTTATATTCTCTGTTCTCATTATGTATCTAACCCTGTAAAATTTTTCTCTCCCCCGCCCTGCTCTGTTGTTTGGGTTTTTTACCTCTCTTTAATTACATCCTAACTTTTGCCATACTGAAACACTTAGTTCTTGTTTGGACCTTGATTTATTATAATTCTTAATACCCCAAAGGTCATAAGGGCCATTTATTCAATTATTCATGCAGCCATTAGATAAAGAAGCTGCACACTTCAATTTAGTTGTAACTGCTTGCAAGTTAACAATTAAGAACTGCTGTAAGGTCTGGTGAACTCAGGACCTCCTGCTTCTATAATGTTATCTATAGTATCGGCTGTGGGA
>VZTM01041584.1:2509-14027 GCA_013400555.1 Jacana jacana | reverse complement strand
GGTAATGTGGACTTAATATCTGTAGAAGATTGAATTATTGGTATTATTGAATCTGAAAGCTGAGAATTGTTCAATGACTTTATGTACTTCCAGAAGTGGGAGTGACTCTAATTCTTTTTAATTATATTCTCTGTACTTGATTGGATATTGAAAATACAAAAGGTATGATCTGATACGCTGCCGCTCTTCAGTGTATGCCTCATGAGCTCAGCACTGGGCTGGTCTCTCCAGGCCACATGGCTGCTCTACGCTGCTGTGGAAGCATGCTGTCACGCAGAAATCCAGCACGAGCTTGAAAGTTTCCACTTTATTTCCTGAACTGTGAGAGCTAGCTGTGTTCCCAAAGTCTCTGCTTCTTTCACTTAGTGTAGATACTGAGCCTCCTTTTAATAGATCACCAGAAAACAGTGGTGGGCAAGGTTTGGGGGGTTTGTTTGCTTTTTCTTTTGATTTTTGCTACTCTTCTAGCAGGGAGCACAGCTTGTATGCTATTGTTTGATTCAGTGATAAGTTCATAGAATACATTTTTACTAGCCTAACAATATATGTTTTTGGTGGGAACTCTTAACTCCTCCTACCTTTGTGTAAGGTAGGAGTAGTGATGAGTAATAATGAGCTGTAGCACTGGAGCCTTGCCTTAATCCAATAAGGTTATAAAGCGTGCCAAATTTAAAGAGAAAACAACTGAACTTTATCTGAGCCATGGTGGTGTTGAGTGATCTTGTGTCATGACCTCACAGAAGAGGAGAGATTGCTGATACATGAAGCACTGAAATGAAATCAATGTCACTGGAATTTGGGATACTGTCTTTAGAAAGTGAGTTTGATTAGATGTGTATTGGAATAAGCATGTTGCTGGCATACCTGGAGCATGGATTCTATTACTTACTCGGGTAAAAAGTAGTCACTGGTAGTAGAATGTGCAAGATTTGAACCACAGTCTTAGTCTTTGAGCTGAAAGGAATGCCTTTAACAGAGAGAGGGTTATTTTGTCTCTGAAACTGTTTAAGCAGCATGTAGTAATCCAGCTTTCCTTTTCATGCAGTTTCTCAAGTCCATAACCTCTATAATTCACAAAATAAAATGTCAGGAGTCACTTTTAAGTTTTTTCCATTAAGTTTGTTTATACAATGAATTTCAGATGCTGACTGCTCTTTGAAAATTATTAAAACCAGTTCTGTTAAGTGTAACTTGTCAGTGAAGGAGGAATTGCTAGCAATTCCCTAATGACACTGGTGTTCATATTACCTCATATCTGCAACATACCAGTCCTGAAATGGTCATGAAATCCGAAAAGCCTTGCCTCCTTTTTTTGTAAGCCTTAGCAATTAGATACAGCTTTTTCTATTTTGAGATCCTGGCAAAATATTTCTGAAAGACAAACTCCAATGCTTCTTAAGTCTTTAATAACTACTATGCTATGACTATACAGGGTTCCAGCATAATTCTTAAAGCAATAAACATGTTTAGAAAAGAAAGACAGAAATCTTTCTCACAATGCTATCAGATTTGGGACTGTTAGAAGTTACTAGCTTTGTTACTTTAGACTTCGACCTATTATACTTCAGCTTTGCACTATTACTAGAATAAATACATCCTGTTAGCCCTATTGTGTATAAATGCTATTTTATTTATGATATACAAGCATTTACATTACTGTGTCACTTTCCCATCTTTCGACAAAGACTAGCTAAACAGAACCTCCTGTCTTCCATGAAATTTTGTCATCAGCAAGAGTTTCAAAAGGTAGGACCTCACCAATGTAGAGTTCCCAGTACAAGAGTCCTATAGTCTTGAGAGGCCATGTGGCTGACTTTTGGGCTGGCCAGAACATCATTCTGGATAATTCAGTAGAATTCAAGAAGATACATACTTTATATAGAAACAGTCCCTTCCCACCCACTCCCTCTCTGAGTGCAGATCTTTCTGGATTAGGTACAGCAGGACTATTATGGTAGGAAGTATTGCTAGAGGTGGATAACGAAGTAACTACTTTCTTGATGTAATGACATCAGCTAGATTACATCATGAATAGAACTTTTCAGGTTTCTTTACAAAACCAGTAAATTTGAGAACAAACACAGAAACAACTACAGAGCTTTTTTAAAGCTATGAAAAATCATTTTAAAATTCCTAGTTATGGCTATTTATGCCATTTCAGTTTATTACCATTTGCTGAAAGTGAGAAACTTCGACACATCCTTAAGTTTAAAGATCCAAACCTGATAGCCTTTGATATAGTATGCCTGTTTCTCATGTATTCATAATATGCAAAGGAATCTTGCATTCTTACAACCAGGAGGCACTTTGAGGACAGTCTCCTGGGGTTTGGAATATAACAGTAAATTTCAGATTTACTTTGGTATTTCATTTTATGACAGCCACAACAAATAACCTAAGGTGGCTCTCCTCTTCGAAGAGGGGAGCCAATTCCCACCAACAGATGTGTTTTTTGTAGTGCTTCTGCAATGCCAGGTATGATTTGGACAGCACTGTCAGCCTTTCAGAAATTTTCTCCCTTTTTGTGAATCGTCTCTGGCATTGTGTTTTATAATCTCGTTGTAGCTCATCTGGGCTTCAGCCAAAACTTGTGCTGAAGCCTCTTGTTCCCCTTGATTACAGTTACTATTATTACTTTTAATTTCTAATTACTGATAGAGAAACTTAGTTTCTTTATTGTTTCCTCCTACAGTTAAGCTTTTCTGATGAAATCCAGACTTACATCTGGTATGGACTAGTGTAGCTTCATAAAAGTTGGTGTTGATTTATGCTAGAGAGAGGAACTTTGCTTACAGAACAATTGGGAGTTCACATCCTCTTGGGTCAATTTTCTACGATTCAGTAAGGTCCAGTCAGTGGTTTTGTTGTTGATGCATCAGAAATAATAGAAAGAATTATTTTGTCACTCATTTTCCTCATCCCCTGATGAAATAACTACCACCATGGTGTTCCATATGTACATTTGTGAGTTTTAGCTGACGGTGAATGTAGTAGTTTCTTGGCTAACTCACAAGAACTAATCTGTGCACTGGCACAACTTGCAGTTGTTTTTCTTCTTGATCAGAGACACTTTTCTGTATCCAGTTTTACCCTTCTGCAACTGGAAACGCTGTAATCGCCACAACCAGTGCAAGAGAGATTTTGTAAGTCTGGGTTTCTTTTTTACAAGTGTGCTAGGTTTACAAAGAGAACCTTCCAAAAATGCAAAAGTAGTGTTAATTGTTAAGACACAAAACGCGAGTGTCTCTTGTGTTCTTTGTACAAGAATACCTTCTCTATTTCTGCATGAGTCAAAGAGTCCACTTCATGTTGTGCTCCAGATATGTGTGTTGCTAAATTTGTAACTTCTGGCATGAGAGACTTTATTGATGTTAACGGAACAATTCTCCTGTGGGATAGTTTAACAACTCTAAGTCAAAAGACGTGCAGTTGAAGAATACTATTCACTGAAGAATTTCCTAAAGAACTTACTTCATTTGTCTGCTTTGTTATATGAAGATGAGAAAAACAGAATGCTGCTCGAAAAGTTGTTCAAAATTCTATTTCATGAAAAGCCTCTAAATTTCAGAGGTTGAGTTACTGTGGCAAAACGTGAATGATTACGCTAGAAATAGGAGTATCATATTTAAGAATTTGATCAGATATTAGTCAATATAGTCTATCTTTTGTTATTAAAGAGGACTCATATTTGGTTAGAAATCTTCATAATTAAGTCTGCTTTGCTGTTAATCACAAATTTTTTTTTTTCTACTTCCTTCTTATTTTTACTTCCATCTTTTACATATTTAGAAACTAAAACACTGTTCAATCTTTTGTTTTGATAGGATGTTTTTCATGCTTTGCCTGAAACTGCTGAATGTCTTTAATAACCTATGAATGTTTATTTCTTAAAATCTGATTTTTCATGTTTTTATATTACAAAAATTAGTTGCACTGTAGATTCCCATTTACATTTTTATCTAAAGTGTCTAAACAATTCTCCTACAATTCAGTGTTGTATAAGTATATTGTACCAGTATGTGGACTTAGCTAACATAATAAGAAATATAACAGTATTATTGTGATAGTGAAAGCAGGACTTCCTCAGAACATTAACTGTTCCTATTTTACTTGCTAAAGCATGTGTCAGCAGAAGTGAGTTTACTTTCTAAAAATTGTAACAGAATTGCAGGGTTTGTATGTGTGTATATGAATGAATTTTTGTAATTAACTGGCACTTCATTAAAAATAAATTGTATTAACATCTAGACATACTTAATGCTAACCATTAGAGAAACTCAGCAATTATCACTAGAAATATTAGTCACATTTTGAAGATAGATAAATAATAAATAGAAATATAATTTCTCCCTTTGATTAAAACTCAATGAAGCATCTAATATAGCCTCTTGCACTTTATTTCACATGTTAGCAAATGGCTTCAAGAAGTATAATCAAAGTTCATGTGCTTGCCATAATGGTAGCATCCTTCTTTTCTATGCAATGGAGCACCGCAGTGTCAAATACTTACAATCTTGCTTCCTGTGTGTGGCTCCCACAATACCATTAGAAGCATTCAACCTAGAAGGAAAGTAAGATTTGCAAAAAAGATTTATAGCTTGTAAATGGTATTTTTTCCCTAAGTGGCTTAACCTTCAGGAAACCTGGTAATTCATAGATGTCAATTCTGAGATGGCTTTATTCCAAAAAGAAAAGGAAAATATGACTAGTCCAGCACCCTCTATCAATCAGATATGAATCCCTCTAATATATTGCAGATTAAACCACAAGTCCTTTCTTTAGGCAATTAATTTTTATGCAAGTCTAGATGTAATTGAGCTTTAGAAAGGTTTTAAGTATAGAAGTAATTAGCAGTGATATAGAATATTTTTCTGAATATTTAGATCCTGTGTGGAAAACTCCCCTCAGTCTAGTTACTTGTCTTCGTCTGTTTGAAGTCTTTTAGTGATTTTTAAAACAAGGAAATGTGTGTGAAACTTAGTAAAGCTACTTGCAGCCAGGCAAATGAAGAATTTTAATACAATTCCTGGATAATTAATCTTAGAAACACATGTGCTTATGTAAATATACACAGAATTCTGCTTGGCTTTGAAATTTTTTGTTTTTCAAATTCAGAATTCTGAAGTTCAGTGAGACAAAATAAAAAAGTAACATCTGCCTTGACCAAGTAAAAGTGTGTTGGGTGTATTCTCTGTAGAGCCTGTGGTCCCCAGCAATTTCATTCCCCAGCTGACTTGATTTTAACTGAAGGTGACTATTGGTGCAAACACAGTATATGTGACACACATGTTTAAAAAGACCAAAGTGGACTTCAACAAATGAGACACAATGGGTTATGGATCTTTGATTTAAGAGGTGGTCGCAGAGACAGAAGGACTTCCTTTGTGATCTTTTCAATTTTTTCCTAAAGTTCACTGCCCAAGGCATAATTTAAAATGGTTTCTCCTATTCACAGTAAGATTTTTAATTTTATTTTATTTTTGAAAGTGAGAGATGTTTGTCTCTAATTGGACTGGTGATGCAGTAGTGGTGGGCAGCTGTCTGCATGCCCTCTGCAAGTTCTTAGTGCTGTTTATCATACGTTACGTATTTTCATCACTTTCCTTAGGAAATTAGAAAAGAGGAGGAATGGACTTCGCTGCACACTACGTTAATAATTTTATATCCTCTCTCTGTTCTGACATGGTGCTGTTTCCACTAGGCTGAGTAAGAAAATGGAGCATCTAATTTAAGAATATGGAACCCTAAAATTACTTCTCAGTAGTAAATACTGAAAAGGAAGAGAAACTACTTAAGCTAAGGGATAATACTGGCTTATGGTGGAAATACAAAGAAAAAAAATATTTCTCTACTGTCTACATAGTTTCATATTTTGCCTTTCAAATGGTTACAAATCCATAATTTGATCACAAAGATTTATAAGTTTATTTGCTGCCTTTTAAAATTGTTCATTGCTAGAACTGGAGCATAGAGTTGTGTCTGCCAACACCTTGGCTTGCACAGACTCGACATATTGATGTGAATTTGAAGTCAGAAATGTTTACCCCACGCAGCCTGGTACTAATGGTGGTTTTGTCTCTACTTGGGTTTTTGTCATGTTTTGCAGTTTGGAGTATGTTTTGTTTTCCAGAGTCATTATTGATACGTGAGATATTTTTGATCATTGTCCTGTCCCCATATTGCAGGGACCTCAAACAGCTCTGATATCCTTGATGTCTCCTGGATGACTGCTTGTTGTGTATTACCTGCAAGTTTTTGCTTTGGGGCTTTCTCTGTGGGTCCTCTGTTTCTTGTAGTATGTTAGTGTTCAATAAGCTGCGGTGAACAGTGGATGCAGTAAATGCTTGTCCTGGAACCTGTGTAAACTAGAAAAGAAAATTACATTTAGAAAATGAAGACACAGATAATTTCCTATTAAAATGACATATTAGGAATCAAGATTTTTTTTTTTCCCAGGATTTTTTTGTTTTGCTTTCCACTTGTGACTATACCACAGTGTAGATGAAATAGTGTACACTCCAGTCACAGCAATATATGTATTCCTTCATTTGGTGGCAAATAACTGGAACTTTAAGTTTCTTGAAGCAAAAAAAATATACATTTGTGTAAGAGATGCACAATTTTGGTAGCAGTAGGCTGCAGTACCACAACAGGGCTGCCGCTGATTTTGCTGTGTAGCTTGCTTTTACAATTCGTGCAATATCTGAGCCTTGCAAACTCCTGTTTGGGCTTTGTGAAAACACAAACCTCAGAGGTTTGGGTGGAAGTTTGCCTTGTATTTTTTTTTATATTGTACCTGAACCAGTGCTGACTCGCTTGTAAATCATGTCTTTAAAGTGATTCAAAATTCTTTTGGCATGTTTTTGAATGCTAGTGACTATTTCATTGACTCTTTTTAAAAATCTCTTCTGCTCACATTTTTATACTATGTCATGAGCATGCTGTGTTTTGACTTGTTTATGTAATAATGTCATAAGGAATCACTTCTTCTAAAAAGATAGGTAGGAGTGGTGGAAACCTTATTTAAGCATTTTCATTTTGGAAATTAATATTCTTCAAAACAAGCTTTCAGTGACAATGGATCAATTTTGAGTGATAGTTTTTAGGATACAAATTCATGTTAAAATGAAAGACACTAACTACTTCCCTTTTCTTAGAAAAGCAAGTAGAGTGGACTTGGCATGAAGCTAGATTGGCGGAGACCCAAAGCCAATTATCCATGTTGTCCTGGTTTGAGGTAAAACAAACCAATTTTCTGTTCAGTAGTTTTACTTTTTTAGCTGGGCCTCTNGTGATCATCGTTCTGGGAGCCTGATACAGTTTTGTATAGAATCATTTTGGTTGGAAGAGACCCTTGGGATCATCAAGTCCAACCATCAGTCCTACTTTACAAGTTCTCCCCTACACCATTTCCCTCAACACCATAGACTGTATACTTTTTTTAAATCCTTTCTTTTATACTTTTTAATTTTTTTTATTGTTTATTATATTATTATTATTTATATTTCATTAAAGTAGTTTAGTGTTTTTCCTAAACTCCTGAATTTCTTAATCCTTTCCTCTCCTCTCTTTTCCTTAGTGGGGGGAGGCAGGAGGGGTCCTCATCTGTCTGATCGGTCAAAACCACGACACATGTCTAACTATCTTCCTCGGGTTTCCCAACTCCCAGACAAATCTCTTAGCTTTTTACTGTGCTGGTATAGTGTTGCTTGGCTCCATTTTGCTTTGTTTCCATTTTCTTCTGAAAATATGTTTTTTCCTGATGCACTGAGAGGAATACATAGAGGGAAACAACAGTATCAGGTATGGAATGGAAAACATGTTTATCTGTACATCTATAGTTAAATGTGTCTAAGTGTAGCAATATGTACAAACCCCTGTAGTAAGTGGAAAAATATCTTCTTTCATTTTCGCACAGCTTTTAGATCTTTATTGGAGAATTAAATGAAAGAAGAATGGAGAAGGAGCAATAAAAATAACACAAAGCTAAAACCTGAAATAGTTCATCTTGTGTAAGCCTTGAAGAGCTTCAAACAGAATTTATTTGGTAGCCTTAGTGCACTTTTTTAAATTATAAAACAGAAAATATATTTCTAAAAGGCCCTGTGATTCCTTTCATGTGAATATATCTGGGTGGTGTGATTTGTTGCAGCATGTCACAATATGAATTTCCCCCTCTGGTTTATTTAATGTTGTAGGGTACACTAATGTAACATATTACTTAGGAAGATATGGATTAATGCTACTGAAACGTGTTTAAATTTTTCTTTTTAAAGACTGACTTGACTGCTGTAGGCAATGAGTAGATATAGCTAAAGGTACTTTTCAGTCAACAGCAAAACGCTTTAAAAAAAGGATGAAATTATTATACTCTGTAGTAGCATACAGGCGCCATGAGTCTAAGCAGACACACAGTGTCAGTTTTGATTTTGCTATTCTTCATTATTTTTCAGTATTATAGTCAAGAGCTTATTGCTGATGAAAGTGAGCATCAAGCAGTGAAATGTCAAGTTTCTAAACTGCTACCTCCTGATGAAGTTTCCTCCCTTTTTGTCTGTCTTGAAGAAAAGAGAGTAACTGGGTAGAAGGCTGTTGTGCTGTCAGTTATAAAGAAGAGGCTGAGCTTCATGCAGAGTTTCTGCTAGTTTGCTGCTATTATGATGCTTTTGCTAGTCAGCTTGGGGAGGTAGGCTTGACATCAGGGAAACAGACTTTTAAAAATGCAAGGTTAATAAAACTTTATAAGATATTTGGATGTCTGACTCTTTAGGGGTAAGATAAGTAACCAGCACCTGTTAGACAACCAGTAAGAAGGTTTAGGATGGTGAAGGGGATAAAGTTAAAGATACTGGCTTCCAGTATCAGAAGAGCAGAGAAAATATATCAAAAATTAATAATGGAAGTAATTTACAGATAAAGAATATTTTATACATTTGTCAACATCAGACTGATATGTCTTTCATAGAAGTCTGTCAATAGTGAACAAATATTGAAAAGCAAATTGCATTTGCTCTTAAATAACAGTGTTTTTTGGCAACAAGGGTCAGATTCGTATAGAGGTATACATACAGAGTTGTATATTGAGGCCTCACCTTGAGTGCTGTGTTGAGTTTTGGGCCCCTCACTACAAGAAGGACATTATGGTGCTGGAGCGTGTCCAGAGGAGAGCTACCAAGCTGGTGAGGGGTCTAGAGAATAAGTCCTATGAGGAGAGGCTGAGGCAAATGAGTGTGTGTAGTTTGGAGAACAGGAAGCTGAGGGGAGACCTCATTGCCCTCTACAGCTACCTGAAAGGAGTCTGTAGAGAAGTGGGTGTTGGCCTCTTCTCCTGAGTGAATAATGATAGGACCACAGGAAATGGTCTGAAGTTGCAGTGGGGGAAGTTTAGATTAGATATTAGGAAGAATTACTATACTGAAAAGAGCGGAGAGGCACTGGAACAGCCTGCCCAGGGAGGTGGTGGAGTCACCATCCCTGGAGGTATTTAAGAAACATGCAGATGTGACACTTCAGGGCCTGCTGTAGTGGCCGAAATGTAGGGTTTTTTTTGTGTGTGTATGGTTGGACTCGATGATCTCAAAGGTCCTTTCCAACCATGAACATTCTGTGATTTTGTATAATCTTAGAAAGTGAACCCAAGACTTCCAGTATGTTGTTTAAATTTAATATTTACGTAATTATTTAATATTACATTATTTTGTGGCCTCAGATGAGTGATCTATGCTTACAGCAATGCTTAAAACCCCCCACAAATGCCCACCACCTCCAAGTTACCAACTATTCATTTGGCTGAATATAAATTGTGAGGGCAGGAGAACACTAAGTGGCTAATTCCAATTTTTCCAGGAAAGCCAAAATGAAAGAGCAAGCATACATGCACTCTCTACTTACAGCTTTGTTTACTTAGAAACTTTTAGGTCGCAGTTTTGCTTGCATGGTTAGTTTGTTCATTTTCATTTTTGTTACTTTGAATTGTATTCGCCTAAGCATATGCACTTCCTGTACTCTTGCAACTGATGTTGGATCTTAGATAGTCTCCTGCTGCCTGTCTGGAGTACAGTCTGTTATGACCAGAGCCTGAATAATCAATGAATTTCATACATTCTTGTGTGCACATTGAAATGGTAGATGCTAATCAGAAAGTGATTTCTTATGAGTAAGATAATGTTAGTTAGTATTCTGTCAATCATTTAATGATCTATGTATGATTAGAACTTGATATCAAGAGGGAACAGCCATCTTAAGAGAAGAAGAGTTCTTGTTACAAAAATCATAAAATATTTAAGGGTTAGAAAAGTACTGTGAATCTATTTTGTGAAAGCTAATATGATTATATGTAACTAATAGATAACTGTCATAACCTCCCAGCAGTTCCATTTATATTTAAATTGGATCAAATCTGCAAGTTTGATCAGGTTGGTTCCTCTTCTTTTAGGTGGTATTAGAACATAATTCCCTTCAGGACAGGTAATATCCTGCCCACATTTGGATCTCGTCTAGCTCTCGTTTGTTTGTAACCTGCATTTTGTTTTCTGCTCAAAAGTTCTGTGTTTTGATCTGCTGTCTACAAGACGGACAGAGTTAGCACTTTTGAAGATAATTGATAGTGCTGATTTTTGATCTCGTTGACAGATTGTCTTTTCAGTAAGCTATGAATGCAATAACTACATCATTCTTAAGTGCGAGATGTATTTTAAGTACAGATTTTCCCATGAGACTTATCACCGTAACAGACAGAAATTACCTATAAGAATTCTGTTACTAAGAAAATAAGTTATAGATAAGTTAACTAGATACTGTTTCAAGACACTGAGATGATATGCATTAAAAATTTTTCTTCTACCAAATGTTGAGTGCCTCTGCTAGTGTACTTAAAATGTACAAATGTGTGCTATAAACATATCTGTGTAGTATGTGAGCATACATAGATATGTGATATGCTTTGCTGAACTAAGTACGTTGTGTGTAATTTTAAAGCACCTTGAACTCACAGTACAAAGGTGTTATATCAATGTCAAGCTCTGGAACTGTATTTGAAAGCTGAAGTTACCGAAACAAATGGGAAAGGGGAGACAGAGTAACAGATACATACTGTATGCAGTAAGAAGAGTTCTTCAGAAAAGTATGTCTGTATTCCTCCAGCAGGATATGGATTGGGTAGGAGATGATCAAGAGAAGGTGAAATGACTCATCCACAAGTGGGATCAACCTTTCCTTTACAGCAAATAAACAGATTCCTGTAGACATAGGAAAACAGCAAGCAGGCCAAGGTGGAAGAGGTTCTGAGACTAGAAACACTACTGTGTTGCTGTCATTAAAACTGTAGTAGATACTGCCTATTACTTCAATACGTTCATGAATATTAGATCTAGATAGACTTGAAGCAATACCATGACATAGAATGTCCAACTTTTCCAGTACAAAGCTAAATCAAATTCAGTTAGGAATAAAATGCAAGTAAGAATACTTCTAGCATAGTATACTTTGAGAAGTTGCTTAGTTGCTTGAGCAAATCCTA
>VZTM01041581.1:25265-54542 GCA_013400555.1 Jacana jacana | reverse complement strand
GAAGCATCACTTCTGGTTTAGGAAGTCCTTGAGGTGCAACTTTTGGGAGGCTGTTGGACAGCTGGTGAATATAATTTCCCGATTGTTTTAGGCTCATATTCTTCTACATTTTTCTGGGTTTTTTGAAGCTGAAAATCAAGTATCTGTGGCTTTTCTTTTTCTTACCACTGTCTACTGTTTATATGGCAGCTCACATTGGTTTTAAATTCCATTTCTGTATTTTCAGGTTGTCTATTACTCTGTCATGCCCTTTGGACTTGACCTTGTTTCCTATGGATACCCAGCGCTGCAAGATGCAATTGGAAAGCTGTATGTAAAGCAGTCTATGAATAAAAACAGTTGACTTCTGGGCATGCTTAAGAGTCAAACAAAAAATGATCACGTCAACGTTTTTAAAGAATTTTGAAATTAATATTCACTGGTTCCTACCAATGTACATTTCCCTATCAAAAATGTTTCTTATGGTTATGGCACCATGGACACTGCTTTTAGCTTTTGCTCTCAAACATAATGATAACTGATGAGTTACAAAAACATTTACAGCAAATTTAGTAAATGGAAACATTCTTTGGAAAAATGAACTCATGATTTCCCCAGGTAGCTTTAACTGACAACTTGTGCTGCTTTGTAAGTTCTTGGGGTCCAGTTTATCCCCTTGCATTGATGATGCATGTTATCATTTGAAACTACTCATAAAAAAGTTCTTAATAATTTTATTTCAACAACCATATTGCGTCTCTCCATGCTACATTGACAAATTCAGGAGGAATTTGCTCCATTGGAAAGACAGTGTATGCTAAACTTTCTTCTGCCTTGTGTCCAAAGTAATAATGGTACCCATGACCATTCTGTCCCTCCAGCTCTAATGGTGGGCTTGCTTTCCCCATTAAGTATGGGCAGTTTTATTCTACTTAAGTTATTTCAAATCAATATTTTGTTTCTAGATTTTTGAAAGAAAAAAAGGCCACCACTTTTTACTGAGTTGTTCTTATATCTAGTTATGACCTCCAGTTCTGCACGTTCCCTATAGACAAAATTGTCACTGTTCAGTAATTGTTATCATATGGGATCTTCACAGTTTTGTGATGTGCTGTACGTTGTATGGAGGTGAGATTGCTTTTATGAATGAAGCAGTAAAACAACTAATTTATTTTTTTTTGTTATCTTCCATCGTGGAGCCCTAAGACATTGTGAGATTTTTCTTAAGTTGTGGTGAATCTTGGAGAAGTTAGCTTATGAACAATTTCTCTTTTTTAATCACAGCTATTTTTCAAAGATAAAAAAAATTATCTAATGCCTCCAGAAAAAGAATGTTTCTTTAAACATTTTTCAGAGGCTTTGAATTGCAAAACACTGTGTTACTCCATCTTTTTTATGTTTCCCCAATCTGTTCCCATTTAACACATTATCTTGGTTTGAATTAAGTTAATCCTTAATAAATAGAAAGAAAATAAAGCAGAAAAATGGCATGTAAAATCATGATTACGATTGTGCATATTTAATCAATACTGCTTTATACTTGAATATTGCAAACCTAACTTTCACTGCCTCCCAGCTGGTGGTGGTGTATATATCATGATTTAGACACTCAGATGTATGCTGAAGCCTGTCTGTACTCAGGAGATCATGAAGGCACTGAATTAATTTCAGGAGGACAACACATCTACTTAAATTCCTGGACGAGTATTTCCTGAATACTAATGATTTTAATGATTTTGTGAATCAGGGCATTTAATATGAACAACTAAGCATAAAGGTTGTTTTGCACAAAAGCCAAGATTCATCACAATAATAGAGTTATTAAATTCTTTTGAAGTTACTAGTATTTGGGAGTGCTGTTAAAGTTCAGTGTGTTTTTCATGCTTTCCTGAAGTAAGGTATGAACAAATACGGGGGCTTCAAAGCTGTGGAGAAGAGAGCTTTGCTTTCTTTGTTTATAACAGTAGGCACTGTAATAAACATGTCTTAATCAGTGCAATATTGTTGATAATGTAATATTCCACCCACCAGGTCATAATTTAGGCCTACATAAAAAATCAGTTGTGGATTATTTAATTATTTAACTTAATTATTGAATTTAATTATTTGAACAGGAAATTGAAAGAAAAAGAATAAAAGAAATACTATACATATGTACTAATTTTTCTTGCAGAATGTACTCTGATTGAGTTGGTTCTTTAAATAATGATTATTATTATTATTATTATTTTGGTTTTGTAGTTGGTTACACAACTGATGACTTACGGTTTATCTGGCAGTCTGGAGATCCTGTACAGCTGGAGAAAATTGCTCTGCCTCAGTTTGATATTAAAAAGGAAGATATTGAGTATGGTAACTGTACCAAGTATTATAAAGGCACAGGTAAGTAATAAAAGAGATTTTATTGGTAAAAACTTTAAGCTTCCTACAACTACTGTTTAAGGTTATTGATTAATACTCCATTTGACATGTTACATTCTGTGGGAAAAATATATTATTTTTAACAAATCTGTAGTCCATATAGTAATAAATACCACATATAATTACTACAAAATAATTCAGATATAGAAACATCTAGGTTGTAGACAGGATTCCATGTTTTTCTTAGTTTTGCTTACATATCTTCTGATCTTACTGTCACCATTTTGTTTCTGTAGTCCTAATACCATATTATACTTGTAAATGTCTAACTTTTCTGATAGATTGTTCACACAGAGTTATGCCAGTTGCAGCAAAGTATGATAATTTTGCTTTTTTGGTTCGACTTTTGTGTATAGTACTAAAGTGTACCTTCAAATACTTCTCCCTGTAGATTTTTCCCTATCTACTTCCAGTGTTCTGGAAAATCTGTTGTTATAGAAAGCTGCTTACAATCATCAGTCCTGTATTTATCCAATCCTATTATTATTTTCTGAATGTGGGCACAAATTTAGCCAATGCTTTCTGTACTCTGGCTTCTAATGATTTATCTTTTCTACCTTGATTGATTCCTGCCTATAATTGTATCCAAACTACTGTGGCAACTGCAAGACTTTCTGCAACAGAAGTCAGCAGTGTGTATTTTAGTGAGTGCTCTTGCATGATATGAATAAATCTCTCATTGAAACTCAACGAGGATGGCTGTGGCTCTGCAGCTCCGAGGATCCTCTGCAAGTTTCTCATTGACTGTTCAGCTAAGTTGTGGGTCTGTTGTTTGCAGTTCCTCCTGAGCTTAGTCCCCAGTCCGATGAGATCCCAAGTAACCTTAGCAGATCTCAGAGTTAAGGAATTTAACTTGAAAAAGGCTATGAAAATTGAAATGAGGTTTGGTTTTGAACTGCCTAACTAACTTCTTAGCCTAAGTACGTAATTCAGCATCTCACATGATTTACCATTTGTAAGTAATATGAAATTAGTTTTCCTCAGGAAAATTCTGCATTTTGGAAAGCACAACCAACAACTGGCAGTGACTACATTCAAATCTAAGGTGGAATATGGTAGAAGCTTAATTAGCAGTGAGAAAAATATTTTGTTCTTAATTAAACAATTAATTTACTGAAAAGAATAGACTATAAAGTAGTGAAAAATTAAAGGGATGGACCTTGCAATTCCCAAATAAAGTCATAGAAATGGGAGTATTGGAAAACTTACATTCAGTTTGAAGGGAAAAGGAAATGTGTACTAAAGATTTCTATATCATAATTTAAGTTATTATGATCACAATGGGTTTTGCCCTAAATCTAAAATTAAACATCTTATATAGATATTAGATATTTCAGACATTTTTAGGAACCTTAAAGAAAGTTCTACATTTTGTACACTTCACCATTAAACAGGAAAGCAAATTAGTAGTGTTCCCTCAATTTCAGGACCTTGTGATCACAAGTTAAAATGACACTGTGCAAAGTGCCCAGTAAGATGGTCACATTTTCATAGAACTATAGAACAGTTTGGGTTGGAAAGGACCTTTAAAAGTCATCTTGTCCAACCCCCCTTCAATGAGCAGGGACAACTTCAACCAGATCAGGTTGCTCAAGGCCCTGTCCAACCTGATTTTGAATGTTTCCAGGGATGGGGCATCTATCATCTCTCTGGGAAACCTGGTCCAGTGTTTCACTACCCTCAGTGTAAAATATTTCTTCCTAATATCAAGTCTAGATCTACCCTCTTTTAGTTAAAACTTAGTTAAAAAAGTCCAGCCCTCTGATCATCTTCATGGCCCTCCTCTGGACTCGCTCCAACAACTCTGTGTCTTTCCTTTGCTGAGGATGCCGTACTCCAGGTGGGGCCTTACCGGAGCAGAGCATAGGGGAGAATCACCTCCCTTGACCTGCTGGCCATTCTTGATGCAGCCCAGAATGTGGCTGGCCTTCTGTGCTGTGAGCACACATTGTCAGCTCATGTCCAGCTTTTCATCCACCAGTATCCCCAAGTCCTCTGCGGGGCTGCTCTCAGTCTCTTCATCCTGTATTGGTACCAGGGGTTGCTCTGATACAGATGCAGGACTTGGCCTTGTTGAACCTCATGAGGTTCACCCAGGCCCACATCTTAGCTTGTTCAGGTCCCTCTGGATGTCACCCTGTCCTTCAGGCCTTGTCAACCACAACACTAAGCTTGGTGTTGTTGGCAAAATTGCTGAGGGTGCACTTGATCCCACTGTCTGTGTCACTGACGAAGGTATTAAACAATCTGATCCTCATATGGACCCCTGAGGGACACCACTTGTCACCAGTCTCCATCTGGACATCGAATAAATTTACCATTATCCTCTGGATGCAACCATCCAGCCAGTTTCACATCCACTGAATAATCCACCCATCAAATCCATATCTCTCCAATTTAGAGAGCAGTATATTATGGGGGACCATACCAAAGGCCTTATAGAAGACCAGATAAGTGACATTCATAGCTCTTCTCTTGTTCACTGATGTAGTCACTCCATCATAGAGGGCCACTGGTTTGGTCAGGCAGGACTTACCCATGGTGAAGCCATGCTGACTGTCTCAAATCAACTCCCTCTCCTCTGTGTGCCTTAGCATAGCTTCTAGGAGGATCTCTTCCATTATCTTCCCAGGCTGGCAGGTCAGTAGTTCCCAGGGTCCTCCTTTCTAACCTTTTTAAAAATGGGTACAGTTTCCCTTTTTCCAGTCACCTGGAACTTCACCTGACTGCAATAACTTTTCAAAAATCAAGAGGCTTGGCAACAACATCAGCTAATTCCCTCAGGTTTCTGGGATGCATCTCATCAGGACACATAGACTTCTGTATGTTCAGGTGCCTCTGGTGGTCACAAACTAGGGAGTTCAGTTCCTGTCTTGCTTGATAGGTGTGCGGAGAGAGGTTACCAGTGAAGACTAAGGCAAAATATCTGATGAGTGCCTCAGCCTTCTCCTTGTCTGTTACCAGTTTGCTAGTCTTGTTCATTGAGGGAAGTCCCCTTTCTTTGCTGGCTGACATACCTGTAGAAGCCCTTCTTATTATTCTTTTCACCCCTTGCCAGGTCCAGCTCCATCTGCAATTGGCGTTCCTGACCCCATCCCCACACAACCAGGCAGCATCCCTATACTTCTCCCAGGATAGCTGTCCAGGCTTCCACTGCCTGTGCATCTCTTTCTTGCCCTTTATTTTGACCAGAAGATCTCAGCTCAGCCATGCTGTCTCTTGCCTTCCTTTCCTGTTTTCTTACACCTGGGGATTGAGAGCTCTTGAGCTCCATGGAAAATATCCTTAAAGATCTGCCAGTTCTGTTCTGCTGCCTTTTCCCTGAGGGCAGTTGCCCAGAGGGTGCTGTTGACTAACTCCTTGAAGACCTTTTTTGTGTGTGTGAGATTTGACCTTTAAAGCAAGACCATTAGAGAACTGTCAGAGTGAAGTGACAATGTGAAATTTTAAAGTTTTCATAATCCTTTTTTTACAAATCCTTTTTTGTTTAGAAATTAAGAATATCCATGTTAATCTCATAATCGACTGGAATTAATACATGCTAATGTAAATGGAACATCTTAGTACTCTCAAATATTTTTGAAGGGTGTAATCAGTAATCAGTAGTTGTTTGATTTGCATTCAGTTCTTATATTGCAGGTATTTATAAAAGCAGATTTTGCACACAGTTAAAATTAATTCAGTTAAGGATTTTGTCAGGTAATCAAGAGGCAGCGTTGCGTGTACAAGCAAATTTTCAAAATTATGGCTTATGTGCAGGAGGTTCTTACCAATTGTGAAGAACTTAATCTTTACTGCCTAGTTACACCAACTGACATTTTATCATACCTACCTAAGTAGAAAGAGGGTCAACAAATTTGGGGTGACTTTTTTTGTGGGAATAAATTGAATATTTAAGTTTGCAAATTGCCTTTTCTATGTTTATCAAAATGTATGATAGATCCAAACAGGTCCTTGTGAACTGGACGGTGAGAGCAATAGATACTATTCTCTACCTGATAAAAGATGATGCAAAGCAATACAGAATGCATTTCTGGCATAAACCAAACAAATAATGATTTTGAAGGTCATCTTGTCTGAAAATAAAAACAAAAGTATCTGGAAACTATTCAGAAATTATAGAGGGGGAATTTGTCAGACAATGGATCGCTGAAGAGGCCAGAATGAACTACAAAATACTATGTAGTGTCTTCCAAACAAGGAAGTTTTTCCTTAATTTTTTTGTTGTTGTTGTTTTGGTTATTGTATGCCCAAACAGCACCTTTAAGATGACTTCCCATTTTAAGGCACTTAATTGATAAAATGTAGAAGATAAATAGATGTATTTTTGACAGATTCTATCTTCTAAATTGGCTTTACGCCAACTTTATTTATAGGTATAGTCTGATCGGAAGTTTGAAATTGTTGTAATATATCATAGGAATCTTGTGAAAGTATAGTTTATGAGATTGTTTTTACAATGCTTCTGTACTAATATTAACATAAATATGCCCATTCTGCTAATAGAGTGTAAATGTTAAGAGATACTTTTTTCTTCTGATTATCAGACTTCCCGATCCATGTGTTATCTCCAGCAAAATCTCTAGTATCTGCAGCTGTTTTTCATTGAATTCATCTTAATGGATATCTTCTGAAATGTTTGTGTGCTTTAGATCTTAATTTTAAAAGATTTAAGGCAGTATTCCTTGTTTTCAAAATTTACAGTGTTTTTAGAGCCTTTTTCAAAAGGCCTGTACCGATTTTAGAAGTCAACTCTACCAGCGTTCAGTACTGGGGGAATCTCTGCTTAAAGTCACATTCAGATCACCTCTTTCCATTCTAAACTTTCTACACTAATATTTCTATATTCCATCTTTTGCACAAATTAATACTGAGTAGGATTTTCAGATGAACTTGAGCTAGTATGGCTGCTAGACCCCATTGGTTTTTTTCTGGACTGCGTCTTGCAGCTGGCATCAAGACGAGGGTCACTTTAACTGCGGGCTGCTGATGTGCTGTGAAAAGACAGAGAGTGCCTTGTAGAATACAGAGAGTACCACATGTCTAACCACGCTTGGTGGTTATATAGAACTGAGCTTGAAGTCATTGAACTTTTGCTCTTAGCGTAAATAGAAAAAGGCCTGTAAGACACAGATCTGAAGAGGTTGACCTGCAAAGCACATTAAACATTAATGCATTTATTTCTTTAAAGGTTATTACACTTGTGTAGAAGTAATCTTCACTTTAAGAAGACAAGTTGGATTTTACATGATGGGTGTTTATGCTCCTACACTGCTAATTGTTGTTCTGTCCTGGCTGTCATTTTGGATCAATCCTGATGCAAGTGCTGCAAGAGTCCCACTGGGTAACCTGCGTTTACACATGCCGTCACAATCCACTTTAATGCCATTGAGCCATTCCCAGTTGCTTTGACAACATGACACTGGACACTGAAAGCAACTTCACTTCCATTATCCGCTCATCATTTTCACTGAAACCTCATCGTTCTTAGTCCTGTAAAATCCACCTCCACAATAAGAGTTCACTCGATAATGGTTCCAGTGTTTGTGTGATAAGCACACTGTCTCTGCTCTTCTCAACCCAGAAAAATCTGTTTTTTTCCATGTATGGGTGATGCTGCAGACTCTGACAATATGTACTTTATAGGAATTAGAATTTTTGAATACTCAGTAATAGAGCAGGATGATGAGTAAGGCTCTAAAAAGCTACCTCTTGGAGCAGTTTTTCTGAAGATTAATAGAAAAAGAATGAGGTCTGGAAGACAATTAGCATCCTTGTTACCTGATTGGTTTTATTTCATTAGAGACGCAGTTCACGAGAGTACTTCAGGCTCATGTATTCATGCCGCTCAGCACAACACAGTAGGCAGGCCCTTCATTTATTATGAAATAGTAGGACACAGAGTTTGTCAAAACAATATTATCTTGACTAATTGGACTGTACATGGGACTTCAGCTCTGGGGTGGCCAAACCTGCTGACCCTGAAAGCTTAATAAAATGCAGAGTCAGGCTCTTGCATCCTGACACTTCTATTTGGATTCCCTTCCCTATGCTTTGGCCTCTCCTTCCCCATGCTCTGACCTCCCTGTGTTCCCCCTCTACCTGGCACTCCCACCTCTCCAAGTCCATACTTTCCAAAATTTTTCCATGTCCCAGGAGATTCAGTGCACCTGTTTTCAAGACCCTAGGGATGCAGTTGCAGAATCCCTCCAGCCACCTGCCTTCCTCAGAAACCTCTCGGCCACCTTTGAACCTCCACACACCCACAGGATGTGAGTTCTGGGCAGCTGCATGAACATGAGTTGAGAAGCACTGGAGACACTTGGAGTCAGGAACTGCCACATTGCCATACCAATCTCTGTCAATACCTGAAATTAATAATACCCTGTGTTGAGCCAGCTAGAGCAGGAACAGTACTGAGTTTTGTTAGATGGAAAAGCATCCTCTTATCCCCTGGGCTCCCGTCTCAGGTCATCAACTGTGCCTCTTCCTCCTCCAGTGATACGACAGGCAAAATAAGCTAAGAGCCACAAAACCCCTGCAATTTAAGAAGAGTGCTCATGTCCTTGAATCTGTCCAGAAAAGGGCACCATAGCTAGTGACAGGGCTGGAAGGAATTCCCTGCGAGGAGCAGCTAAGGACTTTGGGCTTTAGTTTGGAGAAAAGGGGGCTGAAGGGAGGCCTGATTGCTCTCTGCAGGTTCCTGAGGTGGCAAAGCGGGGAGGGATGTGCTGATCTCTCCTCCCTAGTGTTCAGTGACCTACTCAGTCAGCCCTGAATTGGTCAGGCAGTTGGACTAAATGGTCATTGTAGGTCACTTCCAACTAAAAATGGTATAATCTATTCTAAAATCTGGAGAACCGTGACTGTAGTACTACTTTTGGCTTGTGAGCCACAGTTGGCTACCTTGCTCTAATTAAGCATAACAAAGCTGCTATATCATTATATGTATTATAACTTTATTTTTAGAGTTCCATTTCAGAATATAAATCAGTTTTTTTTTTCTTTTGGCCTTTAAAATATTAATAGTTACTTCTGGAGGAGTCACAATCTGCATTAGTTTGATATCAAGTAACAAATATAACCTGTTACCTTGAAAAGTAGCAAGGATGCATTCCAGAATGTGAAACATAAGATATTTTAAGGAAAAAAAAAAAAAAAAGTGTGGGGAAAATGTCACAAGCATTAAAGGAACAAGATAGGAACAAGAATTGGAAATATTTCACAACTTGAACTCTTATACGATCAAAGCCTGAGCTGTATTTCCAGTTTTATAATCCTGCACTTCAAATAGCCAACCAGAGAGACTTATTGATTGCATATTAGATTTATAAGAGGCATAGCGCTGATTTATGTGACATGGATGTCTTTCTGACTAAACATGCATGCTTATTTATTGTTTATTTGTTTCATTTGTTATAAATGTTTATCAGCTCCTTTTATGTATTAGCATTTCTGAAATAACGCATTTTCAAAGATAAATAACCACTGGCCTGATTGTGTGGCTTTTCCTGTGTCCCCAGAGAAGCAAAAAAACCTGTAAATCTGAGCATCCTTTAGTCATAAGTCATTACTTAGTAATACAACTTGTTAACACTGACTGGGATAAAATTTATGTTTCTCCAGTTTACAGGAGGGCAACAAACTAATTCTTCTAGCTTGAAGATAGTTGACCTTGAAATTTAACAAGATTAACATTTGTGTGTGGAGTGAATGATACCCAGTCTGAATAAGGTGTTAGCAATGGCTGCTACACTCTCAATGGCTAGACACAGATCTCATTGAATGAGAAGCTACTTTGGATTTTCTTACAAATATCTTAATGCAGTTCTGCCTAGCATTAAGTATAGTGGGCTACTATTCCCCCTGACAAGGCATCTCAGAAGCTTCCAGGTGATGTAGGAATACAAGACACTTTGCAAGCCAATAAGCAGAATAAGTTTTTGGTGACTGATTGATGTTCTAGGAAAGGGATGTATGTTTATTTGAAGAAAAATCCCGTGTCCATGTAGGATTTAAATAAATTGCAGGCCCTATTTATATCCTTATCATTTCACCCAACTAGATCATCCAGTGGGTGAAATGAGGGAGTCCAAAAAGGACTGTCGTCTCAACAGCTGTGGCTAAGTGATGTGAAGGCTGATACCACTGAATGCTTCTAATTAGGTGCTGGTGTTTCACCTTTTAATGAGCCCGATAGGGGACGCTCCAGTTCTTTACAAGCAGAAAGTGTGCCAGCATCTGATTAAAAAAATCTTTTGTTTCCTTCAGTGTTGTGTGATCCCCAAAGAGAATAGGATCTTCCTTGGAACTGTAGGGATCTGGGGACGTCGGACTTCTGTCCACTCGTAGCAGCCTGACAGCATGGAGCATTAGTCCAGAGTGCAGGTGGGGGTACAACAGGGTAACCAAAAGCTTGGAGTAGTGTTCAGGGATATATTCCCCACATACAAAGGACAACCAGGTCTGAAGCCAGACATGTTCCTCCTCACTCCTGTCCTCAGATCTGCCGTAGTTCTAGTAATTCCATTTCATAAAATTGTAACAAGTGCAGGGTCTCAAAGGAAAGACATAGAGATATATGATAAAACTTTACTATGAAGGATTGGGGTGATTATGTCCTTTAGTTTAGAAGGTTTAATGAGGGAAGAGAATGTATTAGAGATATCAAATTACAAGGAAAGCAAGACAGAATATTACCTTTTTCAATAACATTAGTG
This sequence comes from Jacana jacana, assembly GCA_013400555.1. Taxonomy (NCBI): domain Eukaryota; kingdom Metazoa; phylum Chordata; class Aves; order Charadriiformes; family Jacanidae; genus Jacana; species Jacana jacana. Next base: position 43,422 of record VZTM01041581.1, on the reverse strand, counting down.
AGATGAAGCCAGGCATTTTTAAAGCAGTAATATAAACCAGAAAATACTATTTTATGCAGCACATAATTAGTCTGTGGAATTCACTGCCAGGAGATAGAGCTGAGGCCAGTAAGTTTGATGGATTCAAAAAAGGGAGATTTATTTATCTAGCAGTATGTGCTGAAGTACTTTGCTGGACTGGCACTTTCAGATATCCATGTGTAACCTTAGGTATTAATTTTAAAATAGTAGCTCTATACAACCATGCTTTAGGTTGGGAGCTTGCTAGCTAAACTTTCCCATCAAGAAGGGTGCCACACTAGGTATAAAAATGCAGTTGTTTCCTAGAAAGGCCTCTGCTTTGCAAGTGTAGAGGTAGGAGCTCTATCCCTTCTCTGTAGTGCTCCCTGAGAAGATGGATTTTTATTTTGTCATATCCTTTTTTAAAAAATATAGGTAATCTTGCAGCTTATTAGTTCATTCTCCTCAGTCACCTTTGAGCCTTGAGCTTTGGACTGTGTTAGGTAGGTACCTAGTGCCACCCCTGCTGCCACAGGTGCAGCCTACAATTCTGGTATTAGTGACTCTGAGGCCATGCCAACTCTAATCTGGCAGCAAATTGTTGCTTAATAGAATATTTCTGTGCTTCTATCTCGCTTGGTTTTTACCTTGAAAACCTAGAGGTTTCTCAGACTCTGAGAATGAACTTTTAATCCTAAAAATCCAGATGAATAGAAATTAGCTGCAGGGGACCATGACCTCAATTGCTCTACTGAACAAATTGATGAAAGCTCCACTAAAATATTTTCAGCTAGTACAATTTTTAAGTTAATTTTGTAGAATTAAATCTGAGATGGTAAGATCTAGTATTTTAAGCTCTACAAAGTGATTGTACAAATGTTGCCAGCATCAGGCATGATAATACTCACATATTAAGACAGTAAACACTTTTAAAGCTGGTGAGAAAAAAAGTGTTGAGCCAGTCTGTATCGTTGGCTATTTCAGTTATTCAGGGTAAGCGTAGAGGCTGCTTTTCAGAAGTCTAGCATAGAAATGAATAGTACTTGATACAGTACACTATTAGAAAACAAAGAGCAAGCTGGGCACAGGCAGGTGTCTCCTATATATGTTAAGTCAGTACAGCCTTATTTTTAATTTTTACTGCAGTTCCTTCTGATCCATAATTAGTGTTCATCCCCAGGCAGCTGGTGCTGGTCAGTGAAAATAGTTGTTTTTTTTTAAAAGGGCACTATTCTATACTCACTTTCTGTCTTTATGTGAATGCTTGTTCTTGAGTGCTTTAGATACAGTAGATGGAAAACAAGCCAGAGTGGACACTGAGAATTGTCTGTTCAGTGTTTCCCATGTCATTCTGATCTGAGATAGTACATCTTGCCATTCTGTATTGTCCTAATGGACCAAATAAATCCAGCTTTACAATGATACATTGTTATCACACATTTCTAAATAAAACATCAGAAAAGTTTGTATTTTAAGATCATATGACTGTAATAATTTCTTTATAATTTCTATTCAGTGTTTTAGCAGCTAGTAAATTGCCTGTTTGAGATTAATATCAAATAAAGCATCATATCAGTCTTATTAAAATCCAAACGGGAACAGTAGCAAAAAATGATGTGTTATGTATGATCAACTATAAATGAATACTTTCATAGGCCAATACAGATTCTTTTAGTTTTATTAACATTTTCACATTCACAGTTACTTAAAATGAATCTGCAGAAAATGAGCTCTCTAGGAATTACAAAATTTTTCATGCTTTGGATACTACATGTGACCAATCTAAGAAGCGTAGTTAAGCCTAACAGAATATCTCTTTGCTATAGACATCAATTGCATTTCATGAAGTTGCCCACTCCTAACTAAAGATTTTTATTATTAGTGTTCACAAAATAAAAATGGGACATTTTGAACTGGGAGGTTGAACTAAGTTTTCCCCACATGACAACCATTTCTAAAGGTAGCTTTTTCCATATGTAGCTGTTCATGCTACTAATTCTGTTTCATAGGAGCCTGTGAGAAATCTTTGTTTGAGATCAGGCTAGTATTTTGTCTCTTGTGATGTGAGCCCTGTGTTGATGATGACATTTGGAAGCCTTGTTAAGAGAAATGCTTGTTGAAACTCAGTTTGATGATGAGTGTGACCTTTCAACAGCCTTGCAGATACAGGGTTTTTTTTCACAATACAGATTTCCTGAACTGCCCTTTATCTAGCAAGTGTTCTCTACATCCTGGAAACTCAAATAGAGAATGATCATAGACCCTCAGTCAAGTCAGTGTTTTCAACTTCACAGTGAGTAAGGAACACAGACTTTTTAATGTGCTGAAACAGCTTTGCTCTTTCAGCAAAGCTGAAAAAGCAAAGCTTTTTGCAAAAAAGTCCCTTTTATCTAAGGCTTGCATATCACACTTGTGGACGGGTCATTCACAGAATTGCTCCTGCTGTGGCACATTTCAGATTTCTAGGACAACACCTGTGTAGTTTAAAGGCTTTGTAGTCTTTTGGTTTAAGTATCATGTATTTCTCTTCCTCCTTCCCAGACATAGATCCACATTGTAAGATAAGTCTTTAGAAAGCTAATTTCTCAGCTGTGTGATGTGTGATGGGGCAGGAAAAGCACAGCAAACAGTTTGGCCTCACTTATTTTGTTTCTCTGTTTATAAAATGAAGCTACTCATTATTAATAATTTACCATTAACTGCAATATCCTACCTAGGTATTCAGTTTAACTTGTTCATTAACTGAAGGCATGCACACCCTGTATACCTGCTACACCGACCACATTGTGAAGTCCCATTCACTGTTACAAGACATCATGTAGTATTGTCTGTTTCCGAGGAAAAGCACAGCCAGTGTCAATAAGGGTAGGTTTTCTTAAATCAATATATTGTTTTCCTTCTTGTAGGTATTTTCTCAGTGCTCAGCTTGGCATCGGAATGTACCACTCTTGCTGCTGAACTTCCCAAAGTGTCTTACGTGAAGGCCTTAGATGTCTGGCTGATTGTTTGCCTTCTCTTCGGCTTTGCATCCCTGGTGGAGTATGCAGTGGTTCAGGTAATGCTAAACAACCCAAAGAGAATTGAAGCTGAAAAAGCAAAGATTGCCAAGGCAGAGCAAGCGGAAGGGAAGGGTGGAAACGCCGCGAAGAAGAACACTGTGAATGGCACAGGGACTCCTGTCCACATCAGCACTTTACAGGTAGGAGCTGTGAAGCTGTGTATGCAAAATCAGCGTTAGCCTCTGTTAACAAAATTCCACGCACATACTGTCGTAGTAGTGTTGGATAGTGCTTAATCTTAGAGGTAGCCAAGACATTAAAAACATGCTGGTAATTAATGGATAGTCATTTGACCAATTGGTCCCTGGAGATTTTGGGTCAAATGTACTAAAAGAAAAATTTGTCTTTTTATATCCTAGCACCACGGTTGCTGCTGAGCCCCAGGTAAATAAAGTAGCAAGCAGTTTTACGGTTGTTATTTTTCTCGTAATAAATAGCAGCTGCCAGACTGTAACTATTCAGAGGACAGGACTCTCTGTCAGTATTTGCTGAGAGCGTACTCAAATAACACCCATCTCATGGCTTTCCCTGGGATGGCCACAGCTGCACTGCATCGCATGTCAAGCATCTCTGAAGCCAGGCATCCAGAAGTCTTGGCATTTGTAAACAAAAGACAGGTCTGTTTGTCTGTCAAACAGTTCCTGCATTGCTTGTGTTGCTGGATAAAGTTTATGAGTAAATCGGTCAGATCTCTTTACATGGATAAAGATGAGATGCACATCTTTGCTCAGGCCCAAGTTTTCCGTCATGTTGCTAAATTCCTGCTGTTGTAAAATTCCCTGTTTCTGCTCCAAGAGTTGTCAAACATCCCAGGCCTACTGTCCTCAATCCTGAGTGATATTTAATTGACATTTGTTTTACAGAAGAAAACACATTATGCTACAAAATGTGGAAAATGAGTTGGTCTTAAAGTTTTCAATGACTCAGAAATTTTGATGTATAAAATAAAGGTATTAGACCACATCCAAGTGATAACATTGGTTGTGTACAATGTGACTGTAACGTTTTTTTAAGGAAAGAGTGGTTTATGCCAGAAAGGTGGAAAGCCCATCCTAGTATCAAGCTGTCATTGCCCATAACTAATTAACCCCAGCAGCTACAGATGCAGCAGAGCGGTGAACTTGACTACCATAGTTCTCACCTGGTAGAAAAGTCTCCTGGGACCTGTTTCAGCAGACAGCTAGGCTCAGCTTAGAGCAACCCCATGTCTGCATTGACTTGTGTTGCAAGTAATTCCCCAAGTCTGGGCAACATGGGAATTGAGTAGAAGAAAAGACAGTGCTGCTACAGTTTTCCTTCCCCTGAAGCGAATGTGGTATTTTTGTGTTCAGCAATTTTCAGGTCCCAAATTGAGCTGTGAAAAAATAGTTGCAACAGTCCAGAGGAGCAGCACAAAATCCCCTGATTTCTATTTCAAGTACTTAACCAAGTTTAAGTGTTTAGCTTGAACAATGACAAGATTAACAAAAAAACTACAGTTTTTCAGTAGTGTGAACAAGACCAAATTGCTAAATTACTGACTCTCCTTGGCATGGACACCCTTTAAGGTGCTTGCTGTTATCATAGCCATAAGAAGAATACAATGATGACTTTCATCACCTGTACTATCTTCTCATCTTTTAAGAATATTTTTTTCAAGAAGACAAGTTTGGGTGTACAGTGGAGACTTAAAGGAAGGGGAGTCGTTGTCCACAAAAATTAAGCAACATTCCCCATGAATGGTGTCTAACAGTAGTCTGAAAGCTTTTATGATTCAGACCTCACTCTTCCCTCCACAATCTTGCAGTTTCTCCCTGCCATGACCTTGCAATGTCAGCTCCAGCATCTCATGTTTGACCTGCACTTTTCAGGGTCTTCCCAACTTCTTATCAGAGACCTTTAGCATTCCAATATCTATGATCTCTGCAACAATCTCCTGTGTTGGATTTATATGGAGTCCTGTTCAAGTACTTAACCAAGTTTCTTTTATACAGGAAGTTACGAAACCTTTGTTTACCAAGACATATTGGAAATAAGTATTCATTGCTGTAAAAGCTAGTTAAGTGGCTGAGTGGTCTCCTCCCCTCATGACTAGTGATCCTACTTGTATCCAGCCATCTGCTTTGAAATACAGCCTACCCGACGAAGGATGTCCTGGGCTGGTAATTTCTGTGAAGATCACCGGGCTGAGATAGAAAAAAGGTCCCAGACCAGTGAATCATTTGACATCAGGATGTGGCAGGACAGTGATGCTAGAATGAGGAATATATTATATATATAATATATTTGAATGCCATAAATCTGCCAAGCTGAAAACTCCCTCTCAGAACCAGCTACTGCATAGGAGTACTTTGAAAGTTCTCAGCCCTGGAGAAGCCTGTACTAAACTCCAAAATGAGAACAGATCTAAATCTTTCAGTAGCTCTGACTCCTAATCCAAAACTAGACCTGCCTCACAAAATTGGGATTGCTTCCATATAGACCTAGTAATGTTCAAGTAGGGAATGCATTTGTCATATGGCAAACATGTGAGGGAGAAACATTAAAGAAGCAGGTAATGGAAAAACACCTGTATGTTGAAAGGCATAAAGAATATGAAACAAAAAGAGGCCAGAGTGTTGTCATAGAACTTCTGGAGCTGTTTCTCATCAGGGTAGTGTAGGATTGTGTGTGAGGAGAGAGCAAATACTGTGCTAAATGTCTGGAAAGACATAGCTTTAGGAGAAAAGAACAACTTAGAACTGCATCCCTAAAATGAGCATGTGTCTTGTATAAATGCTTGAGGATGTTCTCTTTCCACACAGGAAGTGATACTAAAGCAAAAACGACTGAGGGTATAGCTGGAGGTCTCACCTTAGTCCTGAAATAGTGGATAGACCAGGTGGGAATCAAAGGGAAAGTCAACAGGAAAGAACTGAAAGCATAAAAATTCAAGTGGGAAGAAACAGAAAGCATGGATAATTGCATTTATCAATGTTTCTCCAGCTTAAATGAAGCACATTTATTATGAATGGTGCTGATAAATATCTGGAAGTTTTCAGAAGTGAATTAAGTTTAAAAAGAAAAATTACTTTATTTCACTTTAAAATACCCCTGATCCTGATGCCAGGCCAGTTTGGCAGCATTCCCTGAGCAGCAAATTGCAGTCTTGCTGCCTCTCACAGCCATGCAGCGTTGCAGCAGGGATGCCTGCAAGAGATTTGGAGAAGGGGCTGGTATGTAAGGTACAGGAGAGTTCCTGGGACAGGGAGGTCCCAAGCATGTGAAGGATCAGATGGGGTTTAGGGAAGCAAGTGAGGTGGTTAGGCATCCCTCATTCCAGCACTGATGGAACAATATGTTTTCATGTGCTTGCTCCATTTCTGAAGGAGAAAAATGGCATCTAGTCTGGAGATCTGGCATGCTTGATATTATTAAAACCCAAGTGATCATACTTAAAAATACAAGCAGCTATTGTTCCTTTTTTATGACAAGAAATTGAGTAAAGGGGTAAACTTTTCAGTATATCCTAAACATTAACAGCTTGATGCCATTCATAACTGAAGGTGAGGAGAAGGGATACCCTCTAAGAGGACCTGTAAGGGTCCACCTGGAACCACAGAATAATAGAATGGTTTAGGTTGGAAGAGACTTTAAATATTATCTAGTTCCAAACCCCCGCCATGGATAGAGACATCTCCCACCAGATCAGGTTGCTCAAAGCCCCTTCCAGCCTGGTCTTGAGCACTTCCAAGAATGGGGCATCCACCACTTCTCTGAGCAACTTCTGTTGTGTCAGTTCCAGTGTCTCTTCACCCTCATTGTGAAAATTTTCCTTCTGATAACTAATCTAAATCTACCCTCCTTCAGTTTAAAACCGTTACCTCTTGTCCTATGGCTACATTCCGTGATAAAGATTCCCTCCACGTCTCTCCTGTAGGTCCCCTTTAGGTACTAGAAGGCCACAATAAGGTCTCCCTGGAGCCTTCTCTTCTCCAGGCTGAACAACCCCAGCTCTCTCAGCCTGTCTTCATAGGAGAGATGTCCAGCCCTCTGATCATCTTCATGGCCCTCCTCTGGACCCACTCCAACAGGTCTGAGGACTCCAAAGCTGGATGCAGTACTCCAGGTGGAGTCTCACAAGAGCAGGATAGAGGGGTGGGGTCACCTCCCTCAACCTTCTGGCCATGTTTCTTATGATGCAGCCTGAAATATGGTTGGCCTTATGGCTGCAAGCATACATTGCTGACTCACGTTGAGCTTCTCATCCACTGTCAATGCCAACTCCTTCTCCTCAGCTCTGCTCTCAATGCATTCTTCTCCCAACCTATACTTGTGCTTGGGATTGCTGTAACCCACATGCAGGACCTTGCACTTGACCTGGCTGAACCTCATGAGGTGTTCAGCAGAAAGTATTTTTGGACTAGTTGATCTCCAGAGATCCCTTCCAACCCCATGTCATTCTATGATTCTGTGATTAACAGTGGCAGTGGAGATGGCAGGATGAAGCCAGTGCTCACAATTTGTCAGTCACCCAAAAATGGAGAAAGGCTTCCATGGATGTATAGCTATTTCTCCTCTCCACCAAATCCTGGGTACTGCTTGACATAAAAGCTGCATGTTGCCAGCATACGCCAGACCCCCGAGTACATGCTTTATGACTCATGTCCCCTCCAACAAAAACCCTTGAAATGTCAGTGCCGTTTTAAGCCCAGAAGTTTACTGGTATGCCTGTCTGATTGAAGTCAAGCAGTTCATCTGGCAACATAACCCTGAATCTGTAGAAAAAAAGAGAAAATTTAACATAAGGACTTATGATCTGTTATAGGAGAGGCAGTGGCTATGCATTTACAGGCAAGAAGCCATGAGAAAGTACAGTTTGGCTCCCTTAGCTCATAGCAACTGCTAGTAGATGCTGTTCTAAGCAGAGGAGAAAATTATGCAAGCTGGTGGTAATGCTGGCACTGGCTTTTTATTGGGAATCCTCAGTAGGAGTTTGCGTGTGTTTCCTAGCAATGCAACATCATACAGTGAGAAAAACAAGCAAAAATGGAAATGTTTTGAAGATGAATCAGGGTTTTTTTTTGTTTTCACTGAAGGTGTTATTACAGGGAGAGATTGCACTGTTAACGATAACAACACCCTTCGATTTGAAAAGTGACATTTTCAACAAACCCATTTATAGAAGCTGTCCCCCACAGATAATGTGCTAATGACTAGAGAGAACATTTGCTAAACGAATGGCTCTGGTGGATGATGAATAGTGCTATGCAAGTAGTGGTAATAGCTCTAAACCCGGTTATTTTTAAAAAGCAGTAGTGCTATTGCTTGCCTTGTCTTGTCAGAGCCACATCTGGGCTCTGAAACCTGATACAGGCTATGTTCATCTCTACTGATTTATAATACACCCAACTACTGCTGGTGACCTGTGGTGACCTGATCTTCTCATATTGTCTTTTCCTCTCAAGTGGCACTCCAGACTCAGATTTTTCTTGCAGAACCACCAGAAACCATATTCACATTTTACCTTGTTCACAGAACCAAAGGCTGCAGTGTAGTTTAATAGTTCCTGACAGCATTTCAGGTACAGAGTAGGTAATTTCTGCTCTAGTGACTCACTTATTCATCCTTGGAGATAATTCAGAACATGACTGTAAAAAGGCCCCAGGCAATCTGCTTTGAGCAGTGGGTTGGACTAGATGATCTCCCAAGGTCTCTGCCAACCTCAGCTATGCGGTGATTCTATGATATTTTATGAATAAATATTTTTTTTGTGCTGTACTTTGCAAGGAATACTTGGAATGTAATAGCAAATTCCTGCTGAGCTGCACCAGAAAATATACTCAGTCTGAGTACATACTAATGCTAAACATTCATTGCTTTATTGATGATCTACATCTATCATTATGGCAAGAGCAAGAGAAGAGCAGAAAACAAGTACAAGAAAGATTAATGACAGAGTTTGTTAGAAAAGCCCTCCTTCATCTTGTATGGAAGACTTTTACACAATTGGCAGCACAAGTGACAGATCTGCATGCCAAGAAGAGGTTGAGTGCAACAGAAGAGGTGATTTTATGGCAGAGAAGAGGTGCTGCGTAGGGCAGAGAACGCTGCATTACAGTCGGGAGGCACTTCAGCCTGAGGGAAGCATGCTGAGCTGGAGAGGCTGCCAGTGCTACAGCACGTATGAAGCTTTGCTAGAAATTATGAGCAATACATTTCTGCTCTCAAAAAATCTTGAATTCAAAATGATGGCATTTTGTATTACACTTCATCCTGATGGATAAAGAGGACTTGATCACAGGGTGAACAGTCAGTTGAAAAGGATCTTTATTCTATTTGCACAAAAACAAATTTAGTTGAGTCCCAGTATTTTTGCTGCTGTGAAAGGACAGATTTCACAAATGTGAAAACTCTTCTTTTCTCATCTGGGTGAAAGAATTTAAACAAAAACTAGGAATGATGCTGGTGAGCTATCAAACAATGTTCAACACAGCTACAGACCAGAAGGGAAGCTATACTAATTTAATGACTGAAAACAAACTCCCCAATGACTGAAAACTAGCTCATCTTCAAGTACTTATCTTTTCTTCTTACTGGCAAATGGAGAAGTTGATATCAATTACTGTTAGTTGAAAATGTAAGTTGAAATCCAGAAAATAAATGTAGATAATGGGTGCAGGGAACAAAAGAGTTATATGGTTAACATAATTAAGGGCAGTAGGAAGTGACATTGCATGTGTAGCAAGAAAACAAAAACCACTGGCTAGATTATTGGTCCAATACCAGATAGAGATGCTGTAAAGTATCAAGAATTAGCAGAAAAGGCTAGTGTTGAACAAATAATCTGCTCTGTGTTTGAGGAAAAGCCAGATATATTCAACCAGATGACGAAATAGCTTTCATTGACGTTAGCTAATGAGGATGTTGAACAGTAGCTATTAAAGTTAGACATTTATCAATTGAGATTTCAGCTTAAGTTGTATCTAGGATTTTTTAAAGAACTAGTCCATGAGTGCTGTGGAACATTACTGTTGATTTTTTAATAAATCCTTTAAAACTGAGGGGGTTCCAAAAGATGGCAAGAAGCTAACTTTGTGCCAATACATTTAAAGGCTAAGTGGCATAACATGAATAATTTTAAGCCTGACATCAATCAGTGGAAAATATTGCACAGCTAACAAGGGGCTGACTAACAATTATTATTCATAAGTATTAATTATCATTAATATTATTCATTATGCAGCCCCATGTTAGCTAATAAATTTAAATGGGCCAGTGAAATTAAAGCTGCTCTGTGTGTTTATTGATTTAATTAAACTGAATATCATTTCTTAAAAAGGTTATCAATTAGGTTGACAGAAGTAATGATGTGGAGGTAAGAAAGTCTGAAGAACATTTGACTTGGCCTCATATGTTGGCCTGGTTACGTCATCTGAATTATGCAAAATCAAGGTTAGATTTGTTACCATCTGTAAGTACCAGCAGTTAATCAGAATAACTATAGTCATGCCTCGTGACTGAAAAATGAAGCCAACTAAATTCAGGTTAGAAATAAGGTACATATGTTTGTGGGGAACAAGGTCATGGAAAAAACTCTCCATCTTGGATGTTTTTAAAGGAAAATCTGGTGTAACTAATTTGGGCAATAAATTTTGAGAGTGATGAAGAGCATTAGAAGCAGCAGACACAGTGATGGGGAGCTAGTTCCCACTCCCTGTTAGTCTATATGCACAGGCAGCACTTCTTTCTTCTCTTTCCCCATTTTCTTATCACATTATTGTCCTAGCTCTGCAGACAAAGGCTTTCTGTGCCAGGTATGGCCCCGCTGCAGTGGCACACACGCTGCAGCTCTGGAGCAGTGGCAGCAGCAGGTGCTCAACTTGGCAAGGAGCACACTCGTCAGCCTGAATTTTGTAAAAGGTGACGAATGATCATCACAAGGGGCCTTCTGGCTTCTAGGAGCCATTTTTAGGTTATTTCTGAGATGTTCATCAAAAGGCAGGCATCCTGTTCAAAGCACAAAACCTAGACAATGTGGCCCAGTCCTGGGAGAAGTAGGAACTAGGTCTATGTTTTGGACCAAGGCCCCAGAGCTGTATCACCTTCTTGTGCCTTCCTCACCACCCCTGCCTCCATGGACAAGAAGAAGCTGCCTAGCTCCACTGGGGATGTGATGAGAACCTGTGTTATTCCAGCAGCTTTCCCTTCTCCACCAGCTGCTCTCCATCCCTGCAGGAACAAAGCCATAGACCTAGTGGAAGCATCCAGTGGGATGGGGTCTGGCCCAAAGGTCATGATGCCAGGGCAGGATAGGGCAAATAATATCAAATATTTTCCAGGGCCAAGCTCTGTGTCAGGATGAAGTCAAAAGGATGTAACATTTATTGGTTTTACTTTCTTTACAAGTCTTCAGTGTAGTACTCTAAAATGAAATCTCGTGGTATCATTTTCCACAGAAATGGTTCCTGTAGCCTCTGGTAAGTCTTAGGAATATCGTTATGCTTCTAGCACAAACCAAGATGGGATTAATTAAAAGCTGATAAACTACTTCTAATATATATTATTTCACTTTTTTTAGGGTCAACTTTTTGCTGTAGGTAACTGAAGTTAGATTAAAAAAGCAGAAATATTTGAGAGTTAGGGAGATGTGTGAGTAGAAATTTAAAAATACGTCTAGGCAGCAACTGAATGTAGAAGCACATTAGATTTGTAAAGCCAGGGAAATGAAAGAAATTATTTTTAAAAGTAACATATACTTACTAAAAGAAAATTTGGGCCAGGTTGCTCTTACAAGGGAAATTGTGTCACCCTGATCCCTGATAAAGCAGCACTCCAGCTGCCACTAAACTAAGCAGAGCTCTGTGTGAACATGCTGTGAACAGTCCTCTGCTCTTAAGGCAGAGGTGACCTAGAAGCCGTTCTCCCAGTTCTCTGTCCCCATAAGTGAATGCGAGCTGACTGGTAACAGCCTTTAGAGGAGTACTCTCTAGATACCCCAGTTGGAACAGGAATATTCCCTATTGTAAAGGAGAGCGCTTAGGCTACAAAAAGTGTCACTAAGTTTTACAATATATGGCTGGTAGTATGAGGAATGAACTGCAAGTCTGCAAATCTAAATGGAGGCTTATAATTTCATATGTTATTCTATTTCTTGCAATGGCCTTACTAAATCTGAACAGTTTTGACCATGGAAAAAATATTGTATTCCTGTGACTCTTCAGTTAACATGCACCCTGGTCCTGCAAGTTACCCTTTCATTGCACAGGAGTCTGCTTTCTATATTACCCATATCATTGGGTATGATCCAACTGTGAGGAGGCTATCTGATCACTGACAGGCCCCATGTCATCCAGGGTCACATAATCATATTCTTACATGTCTGAGTCACCACCTTAGTAGACAGTTTGCCCTTGCTATCCCAATATTGAACCCTGTCCCACTCTTTGATGACTGGGAAACAGTTGCAAGAAATGTGTATGTATAGTTTTGCCTTACCACCATGGAAGGCCTGTCTTCTTTTTCTTTCTTATAACCTGTAATCCTGATTTTGTTGTGTAACCTGCACCTCAGTTTTAGTGCATTGGTTTCAATATTTACTGTTTTCCTGAGAAATGTCTGGCAAACCTGGGGAGGTGTATCCTGTCTTTGCTGAAGGAAAAGCACTGTGCTTCTCTTCCACCGCTCACCAGAACCAGCCTTGTCAGTAGTGGCGAGTAAATGCCCAAGTCAAAGTTTAGGTCTCCCCAACTGCCACAGCTCTTTTATCCAGGACACCTTGACTGTTATAGAGAATAATGTTCTCCAGAATGTTTTTTATTCATCTGTAAGTCTGGTACTGCACTTCACTATTCTTATTTTAATTACAAAATGTGGTGATGTGAATATCCTGAACCGTCAGCCTAAAACTGCAGAAAACTCAGAGGTGGAGAGAGCTGAGAGTAAAAAACCTGAAGACTTTGTGGAAGGGAGACAGACTACTGAGAAGGAGGGATAGGCAGCTTTTGAAAGAATCAAATTAGTGTATCTGTGGCTCCAGGAAGCCCTAGGAAAACTTATGTTCATGTCAGTTGCCCATGCATATAACTTCATTTGTAAAGCAGCATTTTTTCCAACCAACTCTCAGTTTATGTGTGTGAACAAATGGCATTATTAATATTGTAGTTAAGTTTTATAACCTGTACTCTTTTTCTTTTCCCTTCCTTTACTGTATAGTCCAACTGAAATGAAACTTTGGAAGAGTTTTACTCAAGTCACAAAGCACAGTACCTTGCAAGTAGTCTCCTAAAGCTCCCTGAACAATGTGTTTAGGCATCCTCCTATAGATTTGTTGTACCTAGAATGTAAACTTTATAAAAATCCAAGGAAGCAAATGTAGGAATGCTTTTTTTTTCTTTTTTTTTCTTTTTTTTTTTTTTTTCCCAAAACCCACTTCAGTATGAAGGGCACCAAATACTCTTTTTTTCTTTTAAGTGTTCGTTTTATGTTCCAGTAAGATTGTCAGGTCTGTAAAAGCGAATTGTTCACCTGGGGTTATCCCATAGCACAGTAGCACTTGATCCCCAAGGGCACTGATGGAGCTGTAGGAAAAACTTGTATTCAGTTGCTAGATTTGGATGTCCCAGTTACACAGTTCTCCAGTGTACTGATGGGGAGTGCTGAAAACAGTGTCACATCTTTGTTACCTGTCTATAGCAAGGCACCAAGGACTGCAGGTACAAAGAAGGTACCTTCTATGCATTCAAAGTGGTCACCCCAGGATGAGATACAGGATCTTGAGCTGGCTACTATGTACAACCAGAATAGACTTTAATTGTTGCATCAAACACTGAATTTTAAGGTCAATTCTGACTGTAGCTTCCAGGCCTTGGAAAAATGTAAGTATTGAATAGTATCTGACCTGCAAGTTCATTAGCACAGAACTGATTTCCAAAAATACTCTCTGTAGAAGTGTTCTCTCCCCTTCTATAATTTTAAAATGAAGGAGTCTAACTATAGCAGGTTGCACAGCATGAAGCACCTTGTGCATGAAAAATTGCACAATTATGAATGTTTAGATCAGTTTATATGATTGACTGATCATCCTTAAGTACTTTATAGCACAACCATTCAGCAAATTAGACTGATGTAATGTATCCCTATCAACAAGTAATTTCCTATATGTTTGTTTGCTGTGTTCTCTTGCAGCTGCATTAAGTTTGTTAATGAAATATAGTGAGTAGATCATGGTTCCCCTCACTCTTTATTTCATAGGTTGGTGAGACCAGATGCAAAAAAGTTTGCACTTCGAAATCTGATCTGAGATCCAATGATTTCAGCATCGTTGGAAGCTTGCCGAGGGATTTTGAGTTATCGAATTATGACTGTTACGGGAAGCCCATTGAAGTCAACAATGGGCTTGGAAAATCTCAAGCCAAGAACAACAAGAAGCCTCCTCCTCCCAAGCCTGTCATTCCATCAGCCGCAAAGAGAATCGATCTTTATGCAAGAGCACTGTTCCCCTTTTGCTTCTTGTTCTTCAACGTCATATATTGGTCCATATATTTATGATAAATCTTTTATTTATTTTTTTCACATGTGTAAAATATATGCCATTTCATTACCCCTTCCCAGTCATGAAGGCCACTGTATGAAATTATTTGCATTTGCAAAGCAATATGTTGCATTTTGATGCCATGCGATTGTACTGAACATATGGCATCCGAAATTTGAATGAAAGCATGACACCACAATGTCTGTGCTCTGACCAACGTTGTATATAAATGTACAGCATACATCCTGCTTTAGGAATATATATGAAGGACGATGCATACTACATTATAAAGCTGAATAACTTCAGTTATTAGTAACATGCAGAGATTTAAAGTGTTTCTGATAATGAAACTGATGTGCACGTTGAGTATTATTAAAATCAGTATTCTAGTACATGTAGTATTTAACAGCTTTTCTGCTGTCTTCCAGAGGGAAAAAAAAAAAAACAACACAAACAAACAACATCAACCAAACATCTTGTTCTTGTATAATTTTAGATGGCACTGTTGAAGAAAAAGCTAAGTGGTAATTCATATTATTTAGACTTTGTAAGGAAGGCAGCATTGAATAAGCTGATCTTGTCTATGTGGAAAAATAAAATCAGAGAATTACTAATTTTGTAAAACCAGCTCATTTAGAAGAAAACCCAACATTTGTATCCATGAGGCAGGCACACATAAATGTGTGAATATGCTGACCATAAAACATTGGGCCAAATTTTGACTGCTATTTCCTTAGGCACAAACTAAATACAATATATCATAAACAAACAGGCCACTTCCTAGACTAAAGGTATCAGGAGTTTTGGAGAAACATCACAAGATGCAGTTTAGTATCAGGTCATAATATCCTCTGTGGCATCTGGCAAGCCTGCAGTATATGTCACAATATTTTTTTTTGTTGCACTGGATACAATTTACTTGATTTTATCTCCTTGAAAGCTTTCAGTTGAAACAAACCCGTTGTCACTATGAAATCCCATGTTTACTACTAGTTACACTTTTTTTCTTTGCCTATTGTAGTACAAATGACCAAAGCCAACACGTAGCCACCAGTAGAAGTGACAAAGTGTCCAAAGGTCTAAGGGGCTGAGACTTAAGTATAACATGAGACTTAAGTGTAACGTGTTAATGGCTGCCCTCAACAGCTCATTGCTGCTGCTTTTTGGAAAATAAGGCCCTATGTGTGAATCTGCTGTGATAGGAGATAGGTCTCCATTTTTCCAGAGGAAACCCCATGACATGGAGATTTCAGAAGCATGATTTCATGCAGGACCTGTGGTCTCCTGTGGGTGCCAGGGTGCACCCCTTTTTGAGGGCAACCCATGCCAAAAGCAGGCTGCTTGTACAGAGGCATCTCAAGTAGTGTGTGTCCCCTGGGAGCGCCCGGGAACTGTGTCTCAGCCCTTGAGAGCGTGCCATAGGGAAACATGCCTCCTCTTGTAAAGCTGAGGCACCACAGTCAGTTAAAATATTGAAATAATTACTACTAGTTACACCTGGCAGTTCTCACTAGCCTAGCCTTTGTAAAAGGAAGTATGGATCATTGGCTTCTCACAGGCGAGGAAGGTACTGAATTAAAGAACTGAAAGCTTCTGTAAGGAGGAAACAGTCACAATCGCATTTGCAGTACTACATTTCTAGCTCATTCAGGATGTGCTGAGCCAATGCAGGCCACAAGTGGACTGTTGGATTGCTTGGGTATTGCTCACCACGTGAATATTGTCCACATAGAGCAAGCTGGTACAACCAGAAGATCAAAAGTGGGAGTATAAAAAGAGTGAAACATGCTGTGTTGGCTTCACTGGGCATCTGGCAGATCAGCATGTGCCCAGGGTTTGTTCTAACTGCCACTTTGTGATCAAGAGCCTGGTTTCAATGATACGTGTTTGGTTTGAAGAGATCTGCTCTTCAGAATACAGTCATGCACATTCCACCAACTTCCTGGCCACTTTCTCGTGGAGATTTCAGGGAGCCAATATACCCGGTGGCCACAGTTTGTCCCCTGGATTTCTCTCTGATCAGAGGAAATGGAAGGGAAATCTCAAATGTTACTGAACCGTGTTGAAACAGAGGGGAAAAAAAATCTTTAAGATCCAGTTCAAAGTTTCAAAGTCTGTTGAAGGTATTTACAGAATTGTCAGAGACTCTGAGAAGCAATAAGGATATTTCAAAGAGAGGAAGGAAGGGAGGGGTAATTTTTCTACATACAATCAGAGTGCTATATTTATAGACATTATTTATTCTCATACTTGTATTTTTTCTTACCATAATAGAAGGCAAGAAAATAATTACCCTGTGTTGGAAATTATATGAATTTTGGAAGATAATTTTCTTGTTAGAACTCTTATTAAAAGATTTATCTGTAATTAATGTCCACATTCTATCTGTATAATCTCAATTATAGATTTTATTGTTAAATTAATCTTTGTTCTTTCTTGCTTTCCTGCTTACTTGATGGCTTTTGTGTTTTATCATAAAACATTTAATCAATAATACACTGTAATTGCTTTCCAACTCACACAAAAGGAAGCAAAAGGAATGTGTATTGTTAAGATAAAGGTTTTTTGTTTATTGCAGCTCAAAAACTAAGGACAGAGACAAGGTTTAACAGGAAATATGAAACAATTTAAAATAAAAAAGTATCTGCTATAAAGTATTAATTTTCTTTTTACTTACACTAGATAATATTGCAGTATTTGTATTACCTTGGAATTTATTAACTTGTCCTACTGAGCATTAATAATTAATTTATTTTATTTTTCTTCTTTCCACTAAAGACCATTGAGAGTTTTGCATACCGTATTACATTTTAGTCCTCCAGCACCCTCTAGTTGTAAAATTCTGCCTGTTAACTTACTTCCAGAGAGGTGCAAATATAAAACTATATAGGGAATATAGATATTGGTTGATAGTGAAATATGCAAGTGAAAAAAAAAATTTAAAAAGAAATGGACATAAAAGATGGACAGCTATGAAAACATTCCTTTTAGTATGAATTTAAAATTGTAGAAATTAAGACATTCAAGTAGTAGCAAAGATAAGGCTCATGAATTTACTAGATAAAATTTATTAGTAACTAGATTAACTAGTGATGCTGTCTGAACAAATTCCATGACAGCAAAATCTGTCTCTGAGGGAGAGACCATCTGTGTTTCAGCTGACATTTACTTTAAGTTCTCCTGCGGACTGGTAGGAGAGTAACAAATTTTTCTTCTACCCTCAGCATAAATCTCAGTATTTCCTTGGCTCTTAAGCATCAAGGGGTAGAATCCAAATAGTTCATTCCTTTCTTTCAAAGTGATATGGCCCTTTAGATAGCTTTCTATTTCAGGACTTTAGAAGACATTCAAACACCACCTCAGGAATTTCCATGGAGATGAATTAATTCATTGCTTAACTGCTTCCACAAATTTAAGCTTTGCAATAAGTAAGGATGTGAGTTGAAAAATATATGAGCTGCTACACACTAATACCCTGTTAGGATGTGTGAAATGTGCTATGTGGAGTAATCCATACCTTGCTTTCTCTTGCTGGTTGTACTCATCTTTGACACCCAGTTCTGGGAGTAGCTCGGTTGTGGGTTTTGGCACCTTCTCTTTCTTTTTA
>VZTM01041581.1:11039-22506 GCA_013400555.1 Jacana jacana | reverse complement strand
TTATTTCCTTGGCAATACACTTCTAGCTATCCTACCTTTCATCTCCGTACAGTCAGAGCAAAGATCATGCCTGTGACTCTGACAGAATTCATGAAGACAAACCCATGCTGATGTTCAAGAGCAGATGAATGGTGATACATGAAAAGACCTGAGATTCCCTTGTTTCTCAAATTTTAACATCATCTATGCTATCCCCTTTCAGTTATGTCCCTATAACACAGAACATTTTGTTGTTTGGATAGCACATCACCACATGCATTATATTTTTGGGTTAAGTGAACCATGGATTTCTTGACAAAAGCAGAATATGAAAAGGAGTAGTTCATGTGACACTTTTTTAAATGTTGATTTTTGCTATTAACCTTCAAACTTGTATTTGAGCCAGAGGCTAAGGAAATACATTTCTCAGTATTTAATAAGCCTTACATTGTCATAACAGATTTATCAGCATCTCAGACAGGCTCAGTCTTTCAGATTAATTTGTTTGTTTCTTTGACTCCTAAAGGCCAGCTCATTGGAAAACATTAATTTGAAGGCTGGATACTTCAAAGGCATAATGCTGACAGGAACTGACTGTAAAGACTAATGTTTTTGACCAATACCACTCTAACATCAGTTTATGCTTTTGACAAAGCTTATCTTGCTACCTGCTCCTGCTTCTGACAAATCCTGTTTAGCCTCAGCCTACTGTGGGGTGTAAAATCTTCATAGGTTTTATAAAATATCTGTCTGATTGTGTCAGCTTCTGAGGCAGCGCTGCTTCCATTCCCCTCCTGCATGTGCTTCAGGATCAGGCTATTACAGAAACAATCTTCTTTTTTCAAGCAAATACAAAATATGTACAGCATGCACCATAAACTATAATCTACTTTGTGGAATTAAACTTTAATCTTAATTTATTAATTCTCCAGATTTTCTGGTTGGTTGTTTCCCTGAGGTGAAAACTTCTTAAATGAATAAACAAATGTTCACAATGGCGGGAGAGGATCGTATTGGCCCTGCTTGTTTTCTCTGCACTTAAAGCTCTTCCATCACTGTGGTCTTAAAGCCTTGAAGGCTTCAGAGGATCTACTGCTGCTTAAGTTGTTGTGGCTGCCCTACAGAAACATGGACAAAGATGAGAAACCCTGCACAGGATCTGCCCTACACAGCTGAGCTCAATCCAAAACAGGCAAAGGAAAACACAGCTACGCTTCCTAAACCCTGTGCCTTTGCAATTACATGTTCATCACATTTTACACTTGATGAGTTTTCTTGTAACAGAGAGGCACTTTATTTAGAAAAATAACAACAATGATGCCATAGTAGTATTCCCAGACACTGCAGTTTCATGGGTGTATTTTATACCACTACTGTAGAATACAGAATATTATGAATTTCACCATGGGAGATTTTAAACAGAAAATGCGTATCCAAGTTGGCAGCACTTTATTCTCTGCTATCCATAAGCATGGCTTTATTGCCTTATTTATCATATGCTTCCATATTGTTTCCATTTCAGGAATAGCATCTTAAGATGGGAAGTTTTCTAAGTATATGAATTATTAAAGCATATTGTGGTTTATCCTACTTTTTCCACAGGAATATAAAAAAGAGATAGTATCTTTTGCATTATAGTGCTCTTGCAGCAAGTCTCTGTGAAGAAAGTCTTGATGAAATTAAATAGGTGGAAAAAAATTTCATGGAGTGTGCAAATGAAACAGCCAGGAATAAATCCATTTATGCAGGACTCACGCTGAGAGTCTGATGAGCTTTGACAATTGGAATAAATTATTTTGGCTGAAAGGAGATTCCAGTCTTAAAGACAGGACAGCATTGAATCTTTCAACAGTTTTCATTTCTCAGCTGGAAAGAAAAATACAGCTTTACAGCAAAGACTAAGTAGTCTTGACCATATCAACCTCATATCTGGGTCTGAGCAGCATGCTCTCCCATAACACAGCCTTTCTGCCAGCTCATGCTGCAAGAATTTAATCAATGAAATTATTTCTTCTCTGACCAAGCAGTAAAATGACAGCTGTTGACCGACTGGTGCATGGTGCATGACTGAAGGCATGGCTCCATGTTTAGCATAAATTTGAACATGACACATAAGTGATGGTCTGTAGCTCAGCACAGTATCCAGTTACTAAAGAGAGCCAGGTGTCCCTTCTCCAGATCTCCTGTGCAAGTTTGGAAGACCATTTCCTCCATTTCCTTACATTCCTCTGCATCAAATGATAGATGGTAACATTTCTTTCTGTTGTGCTAAGGGCCTGTAATTTAGATTGGACGTGGCTGGAATGAAAAATAATCCATTGCTGTATGTTGTACACTGCCTTAAGGCACTACTGTAACTCACACAATAATAATAAAAATTATTTCAGTCATTATTAATAATAGAGTCAGTAATATACACCAGTGATATCTGTATTTGTCTTCACATTTGTCTTAACATTACTGGAGTAGTTTGGCTCAGATATCAAGTGCCTGATATTCCCCTGACTTACAATGGCTTTACACTGTAGTTTTTTCTGATTTACTCTCAGAGGAGGATCAAAACCACTGTATATATTCATTCTTTCCTTCAAAATTCCTCTTTTCTGATCTCTAAAAAGGATTCTTAAAATAACCTCCACAGTTCCATCTTTTAAAACAGTAAATTTATTCATTTATAGTGTACATAGTCATATATATTTGTATTTAAGGTAATGACAATCTTACGATTAAGCCTTCATGAAAACGTATCATCAGGAGTTAATAACTTACTGGAATTTTCTCCTTCCACTATTATTATTTTGTTCTGCAAGTATTTTCAAAGTACATCAATATCATACCATGTGTTTTTTCAGTTCTCTGTGAAATAAATCATTCCCCGTCACGGCACAGAGTGAGCTATGTGGATCACAGTGTATTAAATCACATGCTGGAGTAGTGCTTTCAATTGCAAGTGCAGAACAAGCTTTGTTACATATCAAGTAATCAGTAAGTATGATTTTTTAAAGAAAAACTGTGAATCCCTGATATTCTATGATTCTGTGATTCTGTGATTAATTGGCATCTCGTTTTTTTCCAAATCAATAATATTAGTAATATTATATAGTAATGAATTTAATTAGTAGTAAATAAATTCATAAAAGGGAGACTGAAAAGTATAGATATATGTCCTGGGGAAATCCTAGCTAAATCCTTGAGGTGGGAAACTCACATTAGGTGACAGAGCCTCTAATTTATAGGGCATGATCCAACAGTAGTGTAGATATAGTCACTTGGGTGCTGTGGGAATGCCACACGTCTGTCTGACTCATGGATTGCTTACTGCCTTCCCCAGGATGGAGTGGGACCCCAGCACTGCTCCTGTCAGAAAGCAGGGGTTTCCTTCGTGGTTGACACTCAAAAGAAAATGATTGCAGGAGCCCATTAAGGGTGCCATTTTCAATCCATTTAATTTCACTTTCGTTTAATGGGATGTTACTGTAATTGATTATCCATGTTGTCCTGGTTTGAGGTAAAACAAACCAATTTTCTGTTCAGTAATTTTACTTTTTTAGCTGGGCCTCTTCTAACTAACTAAAGTCTGAAATTAACAGCACATAGTTAAGAAAACTGTTCCGTCTTACATTGATAAGACCTGATTATACCAAGGGATGGTCTGCAGAGAGGCCCTTGCTTATACTTATTGCTAGAACAACCAAGGTCAGGTAATTTTGCCATTTGCCCATTGGAGGGTCGGAAGCGGAAAAGCATAGAGGGGTCACACCTGTGGGGAGGAACGGCCAGGACAGGTGACCCAAAAGTGACCAACTGGGGTATTTCATCCCATCCACATCATGCTCAGTATAAAAGCTGAGGGATCAAAGGGTCATTAGTTTTCTTCCTTCAATGGCCGACGTCGGAGGAGGACCCTGTCTGTTCGTCTGCCTTTGATCCTGATCCGGAATCCAGCTCCTGTCAGTCACCGAGTCCAGCCTGGGACGTTCACTGATGCTGCTGGTGATGTGATCGTCATCCTGGGAGCCTGATACGGTTTTGTGTAGACTGTATACTTTTTTCCTTTCTTTTATACTTTTTAATTTTTCTTTGTATTGTTTATTATATTATTATTATTTATATTTCATTAAAGTAGTTTAGGTTTTTTTCTAAACTCCTGAATCTCTTTAATCCTTTCCTCTCCTCTCTTTTCCTTGGGGGGGGGGAAGAGGGGTCATCATCTGTCTGATTGGTCAAAACCACGACACATATGTATCACACAATCATTTGTCAATAACACCAAATTGTCTGTTGTTCTAATGAGACACTGTATTGAGATGAGTTATAATTAATAAAATTATAAAATAATCAGGCAACGAATAGAGAAATTCCACTCCAAAGCATAACATTTACACCACATTTTTTTTAGTGTAGCACTGCAATAGCTGTGAAGAAGTAATATTGCATTCTGCTATGTTGTTCAGCAGTAGCAGCCAGAGTGCTTGTGAGAGTTGTGATTTTCCCTAACTGCCTTAAATAAACCAACTCTTTTCACTGTAAAGAAAAGAAATCTGAATTATTACTACTCTTCTGATATGAAAACATCATTAAGAACTGTGTTATTCTGGATACATATATGAGGCTAGCAGTTTCTGATCGCTTTATATTTCCCATGCTTTTTTCTAAAGGAGGTCTCGTGTATTTTGGATAAGCTCATTTCATTGCCTTTGACATTTATTTGCTACAGATGACCAACCTCTAAAATTAAGGTCCTATTTTCTTATTACTACTAAAACCATGGGGAGCCTAGCAGAATACAGGCAGACATAAGTGAGGGTTCTCCAGAAAAGGCCTTTCAGTACTCACATTTACCTCAGATATCATCAGTGAACACTTCTTGTAATTTTGATTTAGAAACTGAGAAACAGAAAGGCATAAATGCTAAATTCCCAGTAGCTACAGCTGGTACTGACAGGTTCAGGACAACCAAAATATAGGACAGAGGATGATGGATCCCTATAGGATTGTGCCTGTCATTGGCCACACATTCTGACTGTGTCATAAATCCTTTCTTTGTCCACGGGCTGTTTTCCTTTGTAGCTGGTTTAGACTCAGGAGTGATGTTACTAATTTCAAGGTTAGGTTTTTGTTGTGTACTCATAACTATCATCTTTGAGCTGCTCTTGAAACCCCATCAGCTTGTCTCTTTCTTTTTAAGCTCTTGATGCATTGTGCTGCGTATGTTGACCTGTAATGAAAGAAAACCATAAATTTAAAATTGCTCTCAACGCAGCTATGTGCGCACATCATCCCTATGTGTACATCTTATTACAGCAATGGCATTAGCAGGGGATAAGGTGTCTCAGGTTAAATGGCAACTACACAGACTCTAAAAATGGCTAGCTCTTAATCTGTGTGAAAAAATTTTCCACTGTAACACAAAGTTTCAGTAAAGACAAGCAGCATCATTTAGGTTGTCATTAATACCACAAATATTATAGGCAGATTTTTTTCTACTATGAGCTCTGCAATTAAAGCCTATATTTACAGCAATTATGCAATTAGAAGAATGTTATTTTCTGCACATTTACTATGATGTAGATGTATTTCTAGTCCAAAGTATATAATTAAGTGCCTCATAAGAACTGTTTCTTTTTTCTTACATTTCTGGACTGCTGTTTTTCCTTCTGTAAAAGCTTGTCATTAACACCACACCATATCACAGTCAATCTCTGGGAAAATATGCCTATGCAGAGGTGAAAGTAAAAATATCTCCTTTCTGTGCTGTGAACTAGTTCTGGGACTGAACCACTGAAGTGGTTTTTCAGAACTAAAAATAAACTTTTGTTGAGCACAATCCTGTACATTTCTGTGACAATTTGAGTGAGGTGTTTCTTGAAGAAATGGTTTTCTCAAATAAAAGTTATCAATGACAAAAAAGTAAACAGTGAACCCCAAAGATAATTCTGTTGCTGGAAGATGATAACGATGATAAGGATAAGGATAAGGATAAGGATAAGGATAAGGATAAGGATAAGGATAAGGATAAGGATAAGGATAAGGATAAGGATAAGGGAGCTGATGTTTCAAATCACAGCAGTCCTTTTAATCTTATATCCTATTTCTAACGGATTTTTCAAATAATAGTGTGAAATGCCTGTGGTGGGTAGTTGAAAAAAAGAAAACCTTCATGTCTTTTGGATATTTCCAGAAGAAATGAATTATTATCTTGTCTGACGCAATTCTATCTCTTCCTCCAACTTAATTTACTTTTAAGGTTGTTAAGTGTTTGAGCCCTATAGTATAATTTTTGCAAACACCACAATTTGTCATTTACTTATTTGGTGTCATAAAATACATTATTTTAAACTTTGCTTAAGTGTTTTTCCATGATTCATATAATTTTTATATTTAATTTTTTATTAATATGAAAAACTTAACAGGGAATGTTTGACTGATCTGCATTTAATCTCTTATTCACTGTAACTTGTAAATTGTCGCTTTATTTTTCTAGTGACAGAAGCCCTGAGAAAACTATATAAAACTATAAAAGTGATCTCAATAAAATGTATTGTAACCACATAGCCATTGTTTAAACTGAAGGCATAACATGAACATTGCTCTTTTTAAAATGAGTTTTCACTTTTTAAAAACACAAAGAATAAAATCAAGCTTCACACAATTTTCTTATAAATGAATCTATGACCTAATTCTCAGCAACCTGTGGATGCATAAGACCATGTTACGTTGGAACTTCGGTGTATAGTGATTAAGAATGTGAGCAGTTGTGTTTGTATAAATGGAAACAGATGCCTGTGTACCTCCTGGTACTTCCACAAGGCTCAAAAGGGAAACACCCCGACAAAGGAAGAAAAATGGAGATTTCATTTACTCCCTTGGAGACTGCAGTGAATTCTGTTCTGTTTTACTGTGGAGGGAGCAGAAAAGCTGGCTGTTACCACCATATATCTCACTATGGTGACAGCTAGCCAAATTGCCTGTGCTCTACTGAGCAGCTTGGAACTGGGTGTATCAGCCACAGGGGACAGGTGACACACCACCCTTTTCCCCCTCCCCTGGGTTGGCTCCTGTCCAGTTTGGTCTCCATCCCGAAAGCAGGGTTAACACTAGTGTTGTCATTGCAGCTTTCCTGCTTGTTCAAAGAGCTCTTGGCCTCAAAGCTTTGTGCAAAGGATGAGAATGAGGTGGCACAGGTGCTGTTCCAGACAAGAAGTTAAGTAGGAGAGATTCACTCCTGCATTGCATAATCCTATGAGAAGCTGTCTTACTTGGATTAAGGAGTTTAGCGTAAAAGTTAGGGATTCATTAGCTCTGCTGTGGTTGAAAGCGTCTCTGCAAAGCTTATTTGAATGCTATCCTGAAAGCTGTGTGAAGTTATAAAATAAGTTGGAGTATTGACTAGCAGTGCAATATCGCTGTCAGAACTTCTGTTCTCTATAAGAGGTCAGTGTTCATGTACTAATTTTACTTTGTTGGGCTATAAAAAACAGCCGAGTCGCTGACGTTCTTTGACCTTGGCAAGACACCATGGCAACAGGTTCAAATTCAGAAAAGATCGGTTGATTTCCCCAAGTTTCTAAGGTAGGTGGAGTAGGCATATGCTTTATGGGTAGATTTTATGAACAAAATATTAAACCAAGAACGTACTTTCCCCATCTCAAGAATGATCATTATATGGTCTATTTTGTATGGGCTGATGTCATTGTTCAAAATACTGCCTCAGCACACTCACTACAATGACAAAAACAACTTCCTACAATGTTCATAATGCTGAATGCAGTCATAAGGAATGTTTGAGCAAAGTTGTTATTACCAATAGCAGGTATTATCCTTGTTTTTCAATCTGTCTGTAATTTGTGGGCCTGGATCTGTTCCATGCTATCATCACTTGGGATTCTGAAGATCTGAGATCAACACATGGTGCTGTGATTGCTGAGTGATCACCAAGGAGAAAACACCCAGTTTTCAGGAAATTGCTTCTGTTGTACCAAAAAAAAGGCCCAGTTCACAAGTGAGTAGAAAGCAGAGAATGAGTAACAACAGAAGTGTACTACAGGTATGTCAATGAGAGCAGACTATAACATTCTTGTTGGCTTGTATTGCTCTTTTAACAATTTTGTGTGTTGTTTATGAATGCAGGGAGCTGAGGTGGAGAGGCAGTTTGACAAGTACCGTACCTCAGCAGAGTACGGTCCACCAGTATATGAAATCTGATGTCTTCATTATCCCCAAAGGGCTATTTTGTCATGAATAACAAGTAACACATTTCTCACAGGTGACAGAAAAGATGCAAAGCTAAAGAGGAATTTCAATGATTAAGAACTGACCTGAAAAATGGGTGTGCAGTTCATATTTCAAACATGGACATCGTCAGGGAAAAAGGAATAAGAACACGATGAGAATGAAAAACACTAGAGTCAAGGCTGGCATTGATCGTGGAACAGATGGACGAGGTGGCAGATGAAAAGAGAGAGGATCAAGGCTGGCTGTTACAGTCTAAAGCAAAAAACCAACACGTTTGAATTAGCTGTACTCCACAGAGGGAATGGGAATGGTAAAACCAAAATAACAGGAGAGAAAAGAAAGATTCTGATGGAAAACCAGATAGAAGTCAGGCAATGAAGGAGACAGCAAGGAAGAAGAGAGGGTGGGCAGGGGAAAACTAGGACAGGAAAAAGAAATGTATTCCTTGGGACTGAGACAAAGCAATGGAAGTTGTTTATACTGTTGGAAGGAAAGGGAAGATATTTACCAGACAAGAATCATGGATTTAGCATGCATAGTCCAATCTGAAAGTCTTCCTTTAATCTTTTTCTGGGACATTAATAATGTAAAATTCTATAATCTCAGTAGAATAAACTGAAATAATCTATAGCAGATTTTCTATGCATATGGATAGTACAGCATATACCTAAGTGATTTTATCAGCAAAATAAATATAATGCTTCTTGCAAATAGCAAGAACACAAGTAGCTCAGATAAATATAGTAAATCCCAATTCCCTATAAATTCCTCACAATGGTTAGCCAAGCTAATAACAAACTGCACTGTCACAGCTACCATACAGCAAAGGGAACTTAAAGTTGCACAGTTATCACTAATTATTTTACATTAATTATACCGCAGGGTAGTGATGTTGCTTTTTTCACCATCAGAATCACAGAAGCATAAACTATTCCTCAGTGCGTGTCATCCCTGGGTATATGTAGTGTTAATGGGAACAGTATGTGTTTGTTAATCAGAAGCGGAGGCAGAACAAGCACGGGAGATCAGGATGTACTTTTTATTTTTAAAAAGACTCTTGAGATCCAGAATGAACATATGGGACTAAACAATTTAAGAAAGATTTGGAACTGGAAACTTTTACTTGTATGTCCTCTTTATTTACATTGACTGGTATCTGCAAAAATTCTGCATATTTCAAAAATTCAAAGACACCAGTCTTTTTTGAAGGGAATATTTTCTAGACTGACCATAGAATGGAAGGATTTGTACATTGGTACAGCATTTTTGCATCCTACAAAACCTGCATACTTAAAGAGGTTTCTTTCTACTGACAAAAAAAAAAAAAATATTATAATTTTGAATATAAAAATTAAATATCCATGGTATATAAGGCCAGAAGGAACCATTTAATCTGAGATTCTGCCAAGGGCCACCCCAGAATTTAACTTTTTCAACAAGGATTTTTAGAAAAAAAAAATTCAGAAACCTTGATTTTAACAAAGCATTTTCCAGGGCTGGGGAATTCACTGCAATGCTCAGAATGTGATTGCCATGGTCAATGACAATTACTAAACCAGCAAAACAAAATATGAACTTTATTTTTATTTTGATATGTTAAATTTCAGCATTCAAAATCCTAGGGGGTTTATTGCATCCAGCTCCTCAGATGCTTTATGTTACCAACGTTACTTTCCTGAAGCATGTACTGCATGCCACCAAGTCATTCCTGAATTATCTTTTTGATAAGTATACAGAGTGATTGCTGAATGTTTCTGAGTGCATGGCAAAAATTTCCAGTTCTTCTGTCATTTTCAAGTTCCTTTCTGTGTCTCCCGTGCACCTGCTGAAACATATGAACATTTGGTTGAGTTGCAGCCACTGTCTCAACCAGGATTGTGCCAGGATGAATGACTGAGGAAATATATTCCTGATAAACTCCTATTTATTTTTGATTAGCACATACATTAGGCCTTTTTAGCTCCCTTACCAACCTCTACCTTCTGTTCAGACTGTCATCCATTAGAATCTATTAAATCAAATGTAGCCATGATTGAGTCTGCATTCTTTTCAGGGGGTAGCAAGTCTCCCCTGGACTTCTATGGAATCAGGATTAAGCATTAGGCCTTTTTAGGGGTTTGACATCTTACTATTTGATATCTGGCCTTCTGTCATCTGTCATTGTTTTCATTATTATTGCACTGCTATGTTCCTTTCAACAAGTGATTGATGCTTATTATTAACAGTCCTGCTGTTGATGCAGTTCTGATTCTGAACTAATGCATTTTTATATGAGATTTTATCATGGATTTAGAAGAATGCATATAAGAATATAATCTTCTGTTTTTAAGATTACAGTTTTTACTTACCTCTTGCTAGATTCTTTTCCTTTTCTTGGGCAAAAAGTATTGAATGTGATTCCCAGTAATGTAGTCAGATTTTTTTAAGCAGTGTTAATGAGTATGTCTATTCTTAGTACACAGTCATAAATTACTTTCACCTATAAATTTCTTTTTTCTCCTTTGCCTGCTTGCATCCTTTCAATTAGCATAGGATGTTATGAAAAATAGAGAGCTGAAGAGGGCTTTATATTATTATCAGACTTTTCCTCCTATTAAATTCTGATTAAACTATTTTCTTGCTGATTCACTAGTCCATACTGTCCTTTTGTAATTACTCAAATCAGTTGAAATCTTTTATTTTCTCTGGAACACCAACAGTAGAATACACCCACGTAATTTGACACTTTTTTTACATGTTCTGACATGATGATACAATTCTAGAATATTACATCCACATACATACACACAAACACATAATTGCACGTGATGTGTACATACACGTATGCACAATTCTGTAATGGAAAATATGCATTAGAAAATCAACAGCCAGGGTGGTATCAGTTGTAATTGCCATAACAGTCGTTATTAACTCACCACAAACAGCCTGTGCAAACGCCTCAGTTGTAACTGGTCATTAACTTCTTACTCACTTTTATTTTACTTACCTGCTGTGCTGTGTTCTGTAGATTTTTAACTTGGAAGGTGTGGCAGGCATGACACTCTTATGCCAGAAAGTGGGCTCAGCACCTTCGTCTACAAACTGCTTGACTCAGTATAAGTTGCACATTGTGTATTGCCCACAATGGTGGGACCTGAACTTAATTTAGCATTTAACCATGGTTTAGTATAAACAATAAAATAGCATTTTACAATCTAGCCAGACAAAACACGAATCACAATGAATTATTCTTACTGTATCTGGCAAAGGTCTT